>JACCGJ010025113.1:0-13343 GCA_013407085.1 Atriophallophorus winterbourni
CGACCAGCTGTGAAGCGTACAAAGATCCTTTTGTAATATAATATGTGTGGGCATTTAAAATTTCCCACAGCCTCATTAGCGAAACCTGAAAGGTAAATAAACATTGTCTCCAGAATTGACCTAGTTTGTATACGCGACTTAGTACTCTTAATCCGCTCTGATCTCACTGCATAATAGCCCTACCCAGTTAAAGTTCCCTTGCGACACCGATGAAGAGCTGCCACCAAAATCTCTAAGGTGGCATACATGCGCATCTTATTTTCCATCCTCCCACAGTTTTGAACGCATGCGGATCCTCGTGGTACTGTCCACACCGGATGAGTGTGAACGGTGGTGGTGACGTGATCGAAATCCATGCAATTTTTCATTAATGAAAGTAACATGTTGCTAACATCCCCAACAAATACACACCAAAGTCGTCCCCTTCCTGTTTACTTTTATCAAATGGATACAATAAGAGTAGGATCAGTTAGCCGACAACGAGTGGAAAAGTTAGCTATTTAGATAAGATTAGCACAATATTTTACCTGAAATTTCGAAAAATATTTCAAAAAGCACCATATAAAGCCTTGAGTTGAAAGACAATTTACGTTTGATCAAACATAGCAAACTGTATAAGACAAAACTGTAAATATGTAGTTCACTACCTTAATCGAAAACATCAATCGACTCTGAAATGTTGAAAACGAACAAAGCGAAATCTGTGGATTAATAATTTTTTTGTAACATACATAAAATTAAAAGATTTAAAGATGAATGCATTTCATAGTTAGCCTAGTAGAAGGGCAATTAGGTGCTTCCGATTATTGCAACAATTTCACTTCTGTTTGGAACAATGATGAAAATATCATCGTCATCCTCAGGATTGTTGTTTGATTCAAGTTCCGAGAAATAGCATAACGGAGCGTAGCTTAGTATAATTCTCACACGTTCAACCTAGTTACGAGTATGCAGCAAAGGTTCAAAACTGGCAAGGTGTCCTGCTAATTCGTTCAATGCTATTTGATCAGCTTCTTCCATCATTTGATGTTACTCCAATGGATAATATTGCTCTCGTTTCGGGGACGCTTCTGGTAGTTTTGGGGCCATTATGTGGATACAACGCTTTATCAAACTTTCGAAAGCGTTGCTTCAAACGACATCTTCCGTGAATGCTAATTGTTTGCCTTCAAGATCATTCATCACTGACCTCATCCCAATTTGCCCAATTTGTGGGCAATACTATCTTGTCGCTATCCTCCAACGCATATGAACAGTTTGAGTGCGTTAGTTGTGATCAGATGCATTTAGCTCCAAAGTATTTATCTTTAATGAAATTTCTCGTGCAGATTTCTGCGTAATTGTTCTAAATGAAATGATCTATCGATGATTCTTTAGATGTGAAGACGCCGTTTGCATTACTGAAATAATTGAGGAGATTTTTCACGAAATGTTTGATGATGTGCACTCAGGTTACCGTGATCATCTTCCGGGAAATTTAACTGAATTGATTGTCACAAATGTAATAATCAATTGTGAGTCATGGCTTCAGAACTTCCGATGTGTCGTATACAAATAATAGCTCCAAAACAACCAGAAGCGTCCCCAAAACGAGAGCAATATTATCCATTGGAGTAACATCAAATGATGGAAGAAGCTGATCAAATAGCATTGAACGAATTAGCACGACATCTTGTCAGTTTTAAACCTTTGCTACATACTGATAACTGGATTGTACTTGTGAGAATTATAAAAAGCCACGCTGCGATATGCTATAATTTGGAAATGCGGGAACTTAAAGCAAAGTCTAATCCTGAAGATGACGATGGTATTTTCATCATGGTTACAAACAAAAATGAAATTGTTTTAATAATTGAACGCGCCGAATCGCCCTTCCACCATGTTTACGATGATATGTATTAAGTTTTAATTTTCTTATTTGTATGTAAGTTAACAAATAAAATTTATTAATCCACAGATTTATGTTTTCGTCCTTCTCAACGTTTCGAAGTAGATTTTGCTTTTCGATTCATTTAGTGAACTACATCTTTGCATTTATGTCGCATACAGTCTCATATATTAGAACAAAAGAAAATTGTCTTGGAACACTATGCACGACAGGGTGCTATTTCAATTATTTTCTCGAAATGTCAGGTAAGCTATGGTGCTATTCCGATCTGAATAGCTGCCTTTAAGCAGCTAATCAATCCAGGGGATAGACTTCGAAGTCAATCTTTGTTTACAAGATTTCCACTCGCACTCGCTCATTGTATCCGCCTGATAAAGGTAAACAACCAGAAACCGATTTTGGTGTCTGCGTGCGAAGGATGTGAGAATAACGTTACTTTCATTATACCATTCATTCATTCATTAACAAAAATGCTAATTTGCATGGATTTCAATCACACCACGACCGGGTTTGTGGTACCAACAGTATGATATGGATCCGCGTGCGTTTAAAACCGTGAGATGATGGAAATTAAGTTGCTTATGTATGTCTCAGTTGGAGTGGTTTGCTTGGTTGGATACTTTCTGATATTCTATTTTCTCAGCCGCACTACGCTTTTTCTAAAGTTCATAATGTTAAAACTGCGCTCAGGAGCAACACATGAGTCCCTTTCTAATAGAAACTGCTTGACTATGATGACCGTTTCCATCGCATCTTGTTACTCGCAGGTGTTGGATTTATACGGTAGTTTCGAGCATAGACGCTGATCAATGACACGGTTGATATATGCCGCTGTTCTCTGTTCGCTGTTCATTGAGGAATCTTGATTTTGCGATTTTGGCTACATCAATACACGGGTAACGCTCTGAAAATGGTATTATTTATTATGCGTTTATGCTCCATTTGAAATCTTATTTTCATTAAATCGTGCTCTTATATTCATAATATGTAGGCCAAGTCAAATTCATAGTCAGTCAATAGGTGCACTCGAGAATCTGCTTTCTATCGAATGCGCTTCCGCAAGACGTTGTTTTTAAAGCAAAACTAGATGCATATATCAAACAACACCCTATAATCGGCCCTGTGTATTGAATCAACATGAACATAGACAAACATGCAACAATGTGTTTTTGATTACATTTTATTTTTTGTAATAGTTTTCATCAAATGGTACATGTAGAGCAATTGCTTTTTTTCACCATAAAATCTTGATTCTTGATTCTCGATGAATTCCTTTGACCGTTAATTAAGCAGGAATGACGCTGCAATCAACTAATTCAATTGAGCCACTCAATGATAATCATTTTCGTGGTCTCTCACAATTTCTTCCATGCAGTTTTCGTTCATCGGGAAGAGACATTATGTTTATGGCGGCAAACTGCAATATTAAATTGATTCAAATCAATCCAGAGCAAAATCGTGACCTTGAATGTGCGTATAAATACAGAACTGAAGTAATATATTACCGTAAATATATGCATCCGCCTTTGAAATATCCGTGAAATTAAGTCAATTAATGGCCAATGTACTGATTTTATCGAATGGGACATACTTAAAATCTAGGCGACAGAGGATTGAGAGGATTGCGTTATCGAACCTAAATAATTTTCCGGTACTATAAAATTGGTGCACAATGATTACGAGGAAACTCACCAAACAGATATTTATCACGATCAACCACAATTCAGTTGTGAGATCAGCAGGCTGCGTGTTCGGACAACGTCGGACTCACCAATTTGTAGTGGATATTGAGGAACCATCCTGAGACTGCCTTGGTTCCGGTTATATCCACATACAATTTTGCCTCCGGGACAACCACAGAAGAAAGAAGAATGTCCGTGCACAAAGAGTATATTGGTATTAATGTGTGTGTTGATTATGTGCAAATTGTATTTAACAGATGAATATCGTTTACTAAGTTAACCAGCAGAAAATTGATGAAATGTGAGTGATAACGATAAAAAGAAATCGATGAATCAATATGGCGTTATCAGTAACCGAAACGAAACGATAATGTCTAAATAAACAAATTCAGATGATACAAAATACAAGAATGTACAGAATGCTATGGAGAAAAAGGGTAGCATTGCTGTTCGCTGCCTGTTGATGTTTTTGTCTCCGATATACTCTAGTTTCTTGCTCTTAGTATCAACTTCTCTATAAATGTCGCGCCATATGCTTTTTTAACTGGTCGATGTCAGTGGTCGGGCGCCGAATCAATATACACGTGATGCAGATAGACTTTCGAATCATATGTTAGCAAAAGACAGAGTAAATAGACGTGAACAATATTGAATGTGTAGAGAGACTAGTCTGTTGCAGAAGTACTGTAAGATAAGACATCCAGACCCTACGATTACACATTTATTAGTGTTCAAAAACTAACATACTAGTTATAGACCACAGCTAAGTTATTCCTGTTAAAAAGGAAATTTCCAGTGGAGCGCAATATTATTTTCGAAAATGGCGAGCATTTGAAAATCATCGATGTATGGAGCGTACTCGGCTCACTCAGACGAATTTTAGGACGTTTCGCTTCGCGTACCTGAACTTTCAAATAGTTCAAAGCTGGACCATACACAGGAAACATTGGTATATGTTAATGACACACGTATTTTGCGTTTTATATGCTTTTGGTAAAATCCCACTAATACACTCGAATGCTATTCGATTGTCTTTCGCATGCCGCATATCGAAGTTGTTGCTCTCCTGGTTGATTGGTCAATAGGGCAAACTTGAACTGCGACCTAGCGAGAATTGATGCGCAGCCAATGAGAATAAAGGTCAAACATTCCCGATAAACAGACAAAGATCTTACAGGTATAAATATGTCCACGCTTATCAAAGTTCACATCCAATTGTGGGATAACCCTGGTCGTCACTGAGCTTTATAGAACTTGAGCGCATACTAATAGCTGTAATCCGAATTATGTTGAATGCTTTGAAATGCAAACTGAATTGCATATTCCGGAACCAAATGGAAAAGTCTTTCTGTGAGAGCAATGCTTCTTTACAAATATCGACAAAAATTTCGAATGAGAGCAATGGCACTACACAAATATTGCAAGAAAATTCGTCGAATGAAGATAAGGACATGTGGAACTATTCAGATGTGATATTCTTCTTTAACAATTTCTTTTCATGATTATTGTCTATTTACATGACTACAAATACAATATGTGAATTTACCAATTTAATTTTTCATACATCGCTATAAACCGATATAATTTGGAGGGCTTTCGGTGTTTTATGTTGGATAAAACATAGAAATTTGTAAATGTAAAAATTTTGACGATAGCTTACATGTCCATATATTATACTGTTTTCATTTTCTTAAAACGTAGCGCCTGTTTCAAGATAGGTGATGTCATTGAGTTAGCAACCAACCATATCTGCGGCGTTAAATATTTTGTATTCCGCGAGGAAATATTGCAACCACTTGCGTTCAGCGCACCCTAAATGCCGAATGTAAGTGCGTATTTGTGATTTCCTAGGTGCCTATAGGATGTTCAAATGATCCGGGAATAAAACATGCTGGAAGGCGTTTTGGCATAAAAAGCGCGTCATTACCGACGATCGAAGGATCATGTGCCATCACGTGATTTTATGTTCCAGAATGTTGTCAAACACAGTGTGCTCTCAATGAAATTACTGACGAGATGGTTAACATTAATATTGTCATTAAATGCGTTGACATATTAACTCACAGAATTCGAAAATCATAATAAATCGTTTACTCAAATCAGATCAGCAAGCACAAATCTTATCAATCAACTGATCTACAGCTGTTTCCACAAAATATCGTTGTGTTGTTGTCGAATTTTAATTTCACTTCACCATAGATTCGAGTCAGTTAAAAGGTTAGTGAATTGGTAACCGGTAGATTTCGATGAGCGTTATGTGAATCGTACCGGCTGTATACATTGGACAAGTGTAAACGACGATTTATCAAAAGTCAAAATACTTAAGCGTTATTCCAATTCGCAAGCGCACACGTCAAATACGAATTCGGTTTAACTCGAGGTGAACAATAAAACATCTTCACGTGACTCGACCTAAGACCAAGCATTGAGAACTCACAAAATCTGAGATCAACGCACAGACGTAACTGGGGTAAAAAATTTGAGCTCTTTGCAAACAGACCAGATTCATATGATAATTGAAAGTGCAAAACGAATAGAAGTGCGATTGTTGGTTTCAAAACAAATTGTCAGTAAAGGGATAGTTTGCAAGGTTGCCTAAATGTTGAAATTAAAACGACTTTCGTATAGCTGCACATCACCCTAACAAACTATTCTATGATGATATTGACCATGATAGAATGGGACATACTTCAGATATAGGTGACAAATGATTGAGACTACCATATCGAACCCAAATAATTTCCGAGGTCAAACATTTCCATTATTCATTATTAAAAATCTGTCGCATTGCCCGGAAGCTCATAACAGATAAGAACTCAATTGCATGATATTATAAGAAGCATCCGTTCCAGAACATCCAAGATATCGTCAACACTACTTTAGACATTTTCACTTAAAGCTAATGATGTACAGAATCACGACAGCGCTAGAGTATTTACATTTACAGATTTCTATGTTTTCTACAGAAAATCCCCAAAGCCCTCCAAATTATATCTGTTTATAGCGATGTATGAAAAATCAAATTGGTAAATTCACATATTGTATTTGTAGTCATGTAAATAGACAATAATCATGAAAAGAAATTGTTAAAGAAAAATATCATATCTGAATAGGTCCACATGTCCTTATCTTCATTCGACGAATTTTCTTGCAATATTTGTTTTGTGCCATTGCTCTCATTTGAAATGTTTGTCGATATTTGTAAAGAAGCATTGTCCTCACAGTAAGACTTTTCCATTTGATTACGGAATATGCAATTCAGTTTGCGTTTCAAAGCATTCAACATAATTCGGATTACAGCTATTAGTATGCGCTCAAGTTCTATAAGGCTCGGCGACGATCAGGGATATCGCACGATTGAATGTGAACTTTGATAAGCGCTGACCTATTAATACCTGCAAGATCTTTGTCTGCTTATCGAGAATGTCTGAACTTTATTCTTATTGGCTGCGCATCAATTCTTGCTAGGTTGCAGTTCAAGTTAGCCCTAATGACCAAAAGAGCGCAACAACTTCGATATGCGTCCCGCGATGGACGATCGAATTGCATTCGGGTGTATTTTCAGGATTTTACCAATATAATATAAAAAGCAATAGGTGTGCGACATTCATATGCATATATCAATGTTTCTTGAGTATGTGCGGCCGATAATTTATTTCGAAACTCCGGTAAAATGGAAACAACATTTTGATTCGAATGCTTCGTGAGTGCTTGCATTTGTTTCCGAAATTGATCAGACTTTTATACATAAAACTGTGTTCGTTGAGTAATTAGACATATTTTGCAAATTCAGTGTCTAGCGCCCTCTGGACCAACAAATGAGGTTTTTTCGAAACTAAAAACAGAATAAAAACAATGACAGTTCGTCACAACTAGCACATCGCCTATCTTAGTTAGCTACAATGTAACCTTAATTTAGGATAATGAATGTCTACCTTCGCCCTACGATGGAGTATGCGGTAGAGGCCTGGGCTCCTTGGCTGCGAAAAAATGTCTCTCTTTGATAAAATCTATCATAAAGCATCAAACTTAGTGATGGGTCTTCTCAGTGTTCCGTATACCGAAAGAGTGCGACGTCTGGGTCTAAGTGACTTTACTCTGTAGTGGATAAGTGCAAAATATAACACCAAAATGTTACAGTATTTGAGGACAAAGGAACGAACTCACGGTAAGTGCAAATTCAATGTCCAATGCAATAATCGACACAAAAATATTCCAGCTCCGAACTCCGGTGCGCCGCGTTGATCGGCAATTATAATTGGCGAGGCTGAAAAATGTGGCGACACGTCAATTTCGCCGTTAACCGTCGTGATTCACAAACACGCAGCAATATAGCAGCAGCGAAACAATCAGAAGACAAACGCGCGCGGACGAAAGTTATTAATTGAGTATTTACAGAATGCGATACAAAGGGTGAGTAACAACAACTTATTTAACGAACGAAAGATCGATAGTCTATGAGTGATAAGGACAAGGAGAAATCGATAGATCGATATGGCATTATCGATTATTGGAACAAAACGATAATTTTCAAATTAATGGATAAGCACGATACAAACATAAGTATGTAAAAATCGCTGATTGAAACACGCATCGATGGAAATGGAAATACATTTTAAAAGAAAGTGAAATTACAAGTTGCTGCAACCCAAAGGAGGATACGACGCGATATTATCCTGACCTATAGAATTTTGTCAACCGAAGGACATCCACTGAAACATTTGATTGATGTGTGTGATGGGAAAATGACACGCGGGCATACTTTATTAATTTACGTTCCAAGTTCCCATATTGATTGTCGGCGCCATTTTTCACCGTACGTGCTACATTTCTTTAGAATTCCCTACCCTTACATGTGGTGGACTCTCCTTGCCTAGCGATTTTTAAAGCGAAATAGGACTTGCACTTGCGAATAAGCATCATTCATGAACCTTACATTTGATATTCTATATTGCTGTTATACTATTGTAATTTTCTTGTTTTTATTCATACCGTAGTCCTGTGGTGTTAAGTATTACATTTTTAGCCATAAAACCTTGAATCCTTGAATCCTAGGTGCATATCAAGTAACTATATTTTTCAGGAAGAGTGAAATCATTAGATTACGTAAGTCAACGCTAAATGTCTTCTACTAATCGTAGTGAGATTCAAAAATAAATGTTGCAAGTTTCAATCGGTAAATAACGAAATGAGCGTTCAATGTGCACTGTCCGACTGCAAATTGTTATATAGCACATGCAGACAGTGCACAAGTCGTCAAGCCACCGAGCAGCCACAGAGTTCTTAGTCGCAGCTCATCATCGGTGTCGCAGAGAAACGTTAGCTGGGTTGTGCTATTAGAAGTGAAATCAGAATATTAAAAGTATCAGGTCGCGTTAGGTACTCTGATAACTGTAAATAATTCAGTGTTTAACGTCAACCGTGAACGAACAAAACGGCTTTTAATGCAACAAACAAAACAACATTAGAACCCGTGACGGTTTGTCTGATGTAACACGTCTCACATCATATGAGCTGTTTGCAAAATAATTCTCTTTACTAGGCAAAATTTGACCAAACAGACTAGATTCATATGACCGTCAATGGTGCAAAACTAATAGAAGTGCAATCGCCGGTTTGAAATAAAGTAGTCATTTATGTGTGAAGCTACAATTTTAAAGTTTGCTTAAACATTTCGAATAAAAAGAATTACGTATTGCTGCATGTCACGCTGGCAAATTAATTTATGATATTATTAACCAAACGCATTCTTGGCGCAAACGGACCAATCTGAATCTGGTGATCACTTCAAAGCTGATCGAATGCGACATATTTTAAATTTAGGGGACAGATGATTACGACTGCGTTATCTAACCTAAATAATTTTCCGAAACTATCAATTTGGTGTCCAAAAATTTCGAGAGAACTCACCGAATAGACATTTAACAGGATTTGCCACAATTTCATTGTCAGATCAGAAGGTTGCATTTTTGGATCACGTCGGACTCACCAATTTGTAGTGGTCTTTAAGGAATGATCCTGAGACTGCGTGGGTTCCAGTTATATCCAACTACAACTTTGCCTCTGCGACAGCCACAGAAGAAAGTAGGCAGTGCGTGCACAAAGATAATATTTTTATTAATGGATGCCAACAATAAATCGTATTAAAACAAATACCTTGGAAAAATGTTTTGGCTGAAATCGGCTACTCTCAATTTGTGCTTTCAAACTTCCTATAACACTTACCAATCACTCGAGCATACATACTGAGAAAAGCTTGGACCCATTCCTTCGTACAACCAAGATAATCCATCTAAGATTTGTTTGGTTTTGTGGTGATACAAATGCAATATTTTAAACGTATAAATGTTATACTCATCTCACTTTTATTTTTTTGCGTCCACATGGTTCAATAGTGGAGTAAATTTAATTTTCAAGTATGACGTGGAGTATGGAAATGTCAACCGGATATATATATATATATATGTTTTCCAAGTGTATAGAAAAATACGCAGTAAGTGACTTCGTTAAACTGAGGGCCAGTTAATGTCTGGTGGTTGGAAGACTGGAACCAATTTTGAAGAGCATTCTGAATGTGTGGAAACTTGTATGAATTATTTGATATGTCAAGTTTAATTCATCTTTGATCAGCTTGAGCTGGATATTGCACAAGCCGAGTGTAGTCAGTTGCTGCTCGTAGTGTTGATTATGCAATGCCTCGAAGATTCAAGAATTTATGCTTGAGAGGCTTATATCACAGTAAGATCTCGGTATCTGAATGTGCGGAAATTTGAAAAAGGTCTGTAATTTATCAGTAAACTTGATTTGGCTAAATTATTGACAAAATTGCTCTTCCTTATTTGAGTTCAAGTTTCGATATAGGAGTGATTATTAAAGATAAGTGAAACTGTCGGATGAAAAGAATGATTAAACGTGTTGTAGCCTGTTGTTCGCGACAATTAACTATCGGATCACACCTCGACAACCATATAACAATAATTGGAACTTAGTCAGGTCCTATTAGAACTTGTATTTTGTCGATCAAGTTACGAGGCTAACGTACGTACGTGGATGTCTTAAATGATCCAATAAATTGTTACAAAGTAGATACTAGTAGTAGTATGGCTTATTTTGGGTAAATCGGAGTTTCATTTGAGCGCCTAACATGTTATTACAAAAGTAGTTGCCAATCGCTGGGCTGACCTAGTATCACCAATCTAAACTGTGTGAAAGTTGCATAACTTAACCCAATGGGCGACATATTTTGCTTGTTTGAAACACCCATCTGCGTTCAAAGAGCATTTAGTGCGTTGCATTATGAACACAAGCAACAGAATCAATTTGGATTTAGTCATAGTTTGATTTGACGATATACAATCTATTGTACAAACAATGGCAAAAGTTTTTGAAATATAATCCATGTATGAATCTATATCGTAAATCGATATAGATCATTCTGCATATTTTGATCATACATTTGCTTTTATTTCAAATAAACATGTGCAACTCCCGCCTAAACCGCGAATTACATGGTACACCTCAAGTCCATTTACACCAGTCTACACGATGTCTGATTTGTTACGAAATTTAATACAACAAGTTCTGGAGTCTTGATACTTTTTGTAGATGATCTACAAATGCTCCGTTCGGCTTTAGGATATTTACTGATATGAACAAAGATCCGCTTCAGAGTCGCTCTAAATAGCGCAACCCTGGTAAATATGAGCGCAAGGGACATTGCTCATTAAGTTATTTATTATACCGATAGTTCTGAGCATTAGTTTGAAGTTTAATTTAACATTCCTTCATAGCCTTCAATTTTTATTAGAGTTGATAGTATTACATTGATGATGCGAATGTATGCAAGTGAGCATTTTTGTTCATGACAATCAAATAATCTTTTCGACACGTGATTGAACAGGTCGGTCGTACCAACCTCATCCAATAGTGAATAAATGCTCAAATCATCTATACCTTTCCTCCATTACATTTCTTAGCCAGCATCAGTCCAAACGGAAATATTCTCCACCATACGCCTGAAGATATTCAGCGGTGCAAAACCGACTGCAAGTTTAGGGGAAAAAATATGTTCTTTTGTCTAACAATTACCTTTTTCATCTGCGTGCGACAAAATGGTATGTTTCTCAACCTGCGGTCGAAATGAATAACAAAGTCATCGCTAACTCACTTTTAATGTTTTCATTTATATATATGTAATGAGTACATTATGTGTGGGCTTTTGATATTTCCCACAGACTCTCTGGGAGACACTAGAAAAGTAAATATGCTGGGTGTCTCCAATCTTGAAATAGTTTGTATAAGCGACCTGTTACTCTCAATGCTTTCTGATCTCACTTATAATAGCACAGCCCAATTAAATTTTCGCTGCACCACCTATGATGCGCTGCAACTAAGAACTCTATGGCTGCTCAGTGGCCTGACAACCTTTAAGCTGAATTCATCTGTTATATAACAATTTACAACCGGTCACTGAGCATCCAACGCTTTTTAGTTATTCACCCAATGAAACTTGCAACATACTTTTCGGAATCTGAGTACCTTTAGTAGAAGAAATTGAGCGTTGTTTCACGTAATCGAATGATTTTAATTTCCTTCAAATCTGTATTTACTTTGTATCTGTATCAAATCTGTATTTACATTGTAGCTAGCTAAGATGGGCGATGTGTTATTTGTGACGACCCGTCATTGTTTTTAATCTGTATTTTGATGTGTAAAAACCTGAGTAGTTGGTCCAAAAGGCGTTAGACACTGAGCTTGTTAAATATATCCAATTACTCAAGGAACTAATTTTTATGTTCATACATTCGGCTGCCGGGATGTATTCCCAGGAGATGTAGAATCTAAGCCTAGGATCATTTAGCCTCTATATGCACTGCATTTAGCACGAACCAGTTTATTCAATTTCGAAACACGAATGCAAGCACTCGCGAAGCCATTGAATCTTGTTTATTCAAATGCTTGTCCAGGAGTTTCGAAACAAAATACTCAAGTAACCTTGATGTACATTAATATCGCACGCATTTTGCATTTAATATAATTTCGATAAAATCCTAAAAATTCGATCGTCTATCGCATGCCGCATATTGAAGTTGCTGCTCTCCTGGTCGATTGGTCAATAGGGCAAACTTGAACTGCGACCTAGCAAGAATTGATGCGCAGCCAATAAGATTAAAGTTCAAACATTCCCGATAAATAGACAAAGATCCTGCCCGTATAAATAAGTCAGCGCTTATCAAAGTTCACATTCAATTGTGGGATAAACCTGGTCGTCTCTGAGGGCATACTATTAGCTGTAATCCGAATTATGTTGAATGCGTTGAAATGCAAACTGAATTGCTTATTCCGTAACCCAACGGAAAAGTCTTCCTGTGAGAGCAATGCGTCTCTACAAATATCGACAAAAATTCCCAATGACAGCAATGGGACAACACAAATATCGCAAGAAAATTCATCGAATGGAGATAAGGACATGTGGAAATTCTCCGATCAAATATTTTTCTGTAACAATTTCTTTTCATGATGAGTGTCTAATTCCATGATTCCAAATACAATATGTTAATTTTCCAATTTTATTTTCAGACCTCTATATAAATTGGGGGGCTTTCGTATTTTAAGTTTGCGATAACATAGAAATTTGTAAATATAAAAACTCTAGCGCTGTCGTGCATCTGAACATCATAAGCTTTCAGTGAAAATGTCCTAAGAATTGTTGATAATAGCTTAGATGTTCTGGAACGGATGATTCTTATAATATCATGTTATTGACTCCTCAT
>JACCGJ010025116.1:0-84954 GCA_013407085.1 Atriophallophorus winterbourni
GAAACAAATGGGGATTATTTTAAAGCAGAACCTTTGCCACATGGAAAGAAATCTGTGTCCTTTTTTACAAACATGGATAATAATGCATCGTCTATTTTTAGTGGTGAGCATGTTGTTCATGAACTGCAATTAAACATTCGTGATAGGTTCTTCATCAGGCTGCAGAATGGTTCGGTCATAAAGCAAGAATTTCATGAGAAATATTTTTGAATAATATTTTATATAGATCGTGGGCTTAAGTAATAACCACCAATTGTATATCAGAAATTCTCCATTGGGAGATGAATTAGATTGATGCAATATTCGTTATAATCCAACCAAAATGAGTCCAGAATAAGAAAATCATGCTTTTATCTTCAATTTGCTATTTCCAGATACCAACACTGTTCATCAAATAAACATAGTGCAAACGAAGTTATAATTGTATGACATTATTTTATAGGGTTCCTACAATGAACTGTTGTTTTCAAATAAGAATTGTTTGGAATACAGAATCAAAAATTGATTTCTGGCCGAGTGCTCGAGGCGTTTATAAATGACCAATATATTGTCGTGCTCACATCACCATCCCTTACACCCCAATACCGGTTTATAGCTTTTTGCTGTTATCAGGTGCAGACAGTAATATCATGTTCAGTGAGCCTTTAAACAGTGGCAAAATTGTAAACTATTTCAAGATTCACTAAACCCGATCTTACTGTATTCACCAGATGACGGCAAACATCCAGAAAACAGTAGTTGCGTGCAACGGGTCGGGATGTGCGCACCACAATATATCAAACATATTTTAGCTTTATAATTTCTTTACTTTCGCTTGAATCATCGAAAATGCTTGAATTTTATTTACAATATTCATCTTATACTACATTCGTTTATTTTTGTCAATAAAATTGTAGTAAATTTCAAATAGGGATTTGCCTTACAGAACTAGGTTTCAATAAACTTCTGTTAACAAATATAATTTAATTCTTTATTTGGTAAACAACTACTTAAATGGGAATAATCAACCAACTTTTTACATTGTCAATGTAATCAGATGCCATTCATATTACAAAGAGTTCTTTATGAGTGTAGCTACCCTTCCATTTTGCAATGAAACATGCGCATTTGATCAGACAAGTTTATACATATAATAATCTGAACTGCTAAAAATTTGAATTAATAATAAAAAACTGTAAATTTTACCGAATTTATTTTAAAAAATTACTTAAAACATTATACTTGGAATGAAAAATGTATGGGTTGTGAATGTTCCTGATACCTGAGCTTCGTCCGATTAAATCCACTAGTAAAATTATAGTTTCGGTTTCATTTGAATTCAGTTAATAAATTTCAATTCGCCTGAAATAAGTACAAGCCCTTTCTTAAGATAAATTATTCAGAGCATCATTGATTTACGCACTCACCGTGTGAACTGCGAAATCCCTCAGATTTATTGTTGCATGTGAGGCTTAATCTCGGTGATCGATTTGCATGCTTCTCAAATTTGAATATATTATTAGAATTATGGAAACTATTGAAAGTTTTGTACAAATTTATGCTGGATTTTCATGTTGTTTGTCATATCTAATTTGTTAACCATATTACTGTAGTCTCTTCCTCTTCAACCTTCACTATATAAAAGCATTTTATTTAAGGTTTTTTGTCCCTGACTTCACTGAATTTAAAATGTTCTTCGATGGTTGTCCAAATTTTTTAATGCTTCGCATCCATAAAAACATATTATGCTCTTGCATACCATATAAAAAAACCAAAAGGGAAATGATCACTGCATTAACATAGAATACGTTAAAAAACGGATAATGAATAAAAAGAAATGACAACACTTAATACCAGACAAAATCTGATAAAGAATCTCGAACCTCATGGAATGCTTTACCAAACCCGAAAGAGGTCCGAACACTCCTGGTTCGAAAACCACGTTGTTCATTATTTTTTCCTTAGATCTCGAACAAATCAGCCTAGCATGAACTTTAAATCACTTAAAGATAATCGATGAGAGTTTGAGGAAAGATTTCTGATTCGTTTTTATTCTCGCGTATTTCGTTGTGTAATCCTATTTTTCTAATATATACTCCACGGTCCATTCAATTGTTTCTCATTATTCTGATATTATTATGAAATATATAGTGTATCATTTTCTTTTATATAATAATCATATGCTTACCTCATTTAAGTTCTTACTTATATCGCTTAGCGTGGCTTCAGAATAGTTTACAAAATCCGTACCACAATTCTTGATTTTTTGTATCTTTTCGGTTTATTAGATTTTAATCATGATCGCAAATTAATTTCACCTCGTAAGTTAGCGATCCATTACATTTGAGTTTTGATTTATCGATGGTGGCTTTGCATATTTAATCAAATTTGTTGAATAATAAATAAAGTTATACTGTTACATAGGGTTTGTGAGATGAACCACAGTGTTCAAACACAGAATCACATAAGGATTCTTGATCAAGATCTTAATGCGTATATGGATGCTTAAAGTGATGTGTTGCTCACATACTCCGCACTTACAAACTACTACCGATTTCTGGCTGTTTGTCGTCATCAGGTAGAGACAGTAAGATTAGATTCAGTGAGCCTTGAAACAGTGTAAAAGTGGTAAAAAAAGTTATAATTGAATGCCACTTTTGCATAGGGTCCGTACAACGAACCACTGTGTTCAAACACAAAATTACATAGTGATTTCTGGTCAAACACTCAAAGCAATCGTGGATCATCAAAGTAATGTGTTGCTCACTTCTTCAGCATTTACACACCACCGGGTGGAAAGTGGGTAACACATTACTTTGTTGAATGGTTATTTTGCAACTAATTCAGTGCGGGAGATGCGAGCAACACATTATTTTCATTCAGCTGTCATTTTAAGATGTAAAATCGATTTCAGTAACTGTTAAGCTATAGTTTGAGTAAAGTGACTTTCTGTTAGTCTTGAGGATGGTTATAGGCTATAGGTTATAGGTTATGATTTCGATACAACGGAGAAGCATCAGAATGGTCTAGTGCTGTAACGACATTGTAGACTTATCACTAAAAATAAAGCACGATCTCCTTGTGAAAGATGGGTTTCTTGCAATATTAGTTATGATTCGTACATTTAAAGTAGTGGTGTGCAACTTGTAAAATTATTCATATCACATTGTTTAAACAATAAACAAAATTGCATCGTGTTATGCTATTGGAAACAGAAAACCTGAATGGTATTCTAGTCTATCTTGCTTCTGACGTAAAACTTGTTTCATTACAAAGAACTGATTGCATTTATAGGTTTATAATATAAAAGTAAAGATTCGAATGAATCAGTGTTTCGATTTTCCATGCAATGAGTTCTGAGTTCATGGTTTTGCCGCAGATGCCACAGCTGCTCCGTTGCATAAGACTCGCATGCCGAAACTTTCGAAGGAATATTGAGCTCATTTCGTTGCCTCCCATTTACCGTTAACGTCATTGAGACGAACTTCTCTTCCCGGTAAAACTAACAATGTTCTCATTGCGATCGCATTTAACCATATATAAAATAGATCTCCATGAAACTTCAGTTGCTTTAGTAAAACAAACCTTCATATTTTAACATATGAAGGCATTTTCTTTTGAAATATCTTGAGCTATACTAATATGCGCAGGTTGAAGCCAAATATATAAAGTAAATTATTCGACCTGTGATTTGAAATTGGACTTGTTGAAACTATTACGCGGCAGTGCAACTACTTTGTCACCCATTTAGGATTTAAGAGGCTCAAGTTTTCGATGGGGCCAAACGAAAATACTCTGCCACAATTATTTTGAGAGAAACTTGTTTATTTGGCTGACCAGGTAAAACGTTAAATGAACAACAACTTTGTGGAGGGTTGTTCAATTTGGCAAGCAGCTTTGAAGCTGCATTTTTGGTAGGTGTTGAATAATCTATCTGCCAATGTTTATGGGTAAAAATGTTGCGGTTTGCTTAACAATTTCCATTATTTAGCACTCTTAATCCCTTCATTCTGGGAAGTAATAACTTAGAGAAAGATCTTGGTGTCTATTTTTATGGAAATCCTAAAAGCCGTCTACATTGCGCGGCCGTTTTCAAACGAATATGTAGAATACTGATATCAATTCGAAACATTTCGGGTTATTTTCCCGATTGTAGCAAGCAATATACTAAATACAAGCATACACCCAGTCATGTACTATGCAGAAATCGGCCGAAATTGGCATCACGGTAATCAATAGGATTTATCACAAAGCGGTAAAAATCGTTTCCGCAATTTAGAATCTACATTTCGAGTACCAAATGTCTAAACTCGGTTTGAAAAACATAGATTGTGGACAAACTCGAGTTAACTTAATCATAGCCTAATGAATATTGAAGGTGGCGTTCGCCTACTGACGCAAATATTGAAAGTCTTCCGTAACGTACAGATACGCCCGCTCTTTAACTAACGCAGTTCACTATAACCGTCCTCTTGACCATTACTCAGTCCACCTATGTTTTCGTTGGAACTATCCACCATCAAAAATTATTAACATCACAGTTTGTTTCGATTTTTAAACCATATTTGGACGCTTTGAAATTCACGTAACGCAGTGTTGACACATTTATATTTATAACCTTCGTGCGCACAAAATACCTTGTTTACCGGCATTATGTTTGTGACCAAAAAATTTCAAAATCGCGAAATTATTTTACTGTTCCCCGATAATGATGGATGAAAAGTTCAAATTCCAATCAATTGGGATTTTTACACATATTTCCCATGGTATTTTATAACGATTGGTATTGTGTCCCTAAAACTTAGACAAGCTTCAATGTATAGCCCAAATCATTTGATAAGTGAGATATTTTAATACATATCTCCTATAATAGTGGATTTAAATTTTGCTTGTGGAACACGAGGGTGCATATTCCCTTATTTATAATTGTAGCCACCATTTTGTCAGGGAATGAATATAACCTGCGCGCACACACGCGCTCATTAGATGACCCTTTTACAATCGCCGATCCCATTTGCACCTACCTTAATCAAGTAATAAAAAGCTGTCATACGGGAAAACTTGTCGGAAGATCCGCCTTTACCGGTTTGTCGTCGGTTTTATGCGCGCCGATTGCCGATCGATCTTGGTGAACTGCCGTGCTGCGGGGGCACCGCGCGTGCAAGGCCGCGTCAATACATCCGCACCCGTCTGATCGAATAGAGACGCATGTAGGCATGTGAGGATTTGTTTCTGCTTGAATTTTTGTGTAGTAAATTGATTTTGTGCGAAGAAACCTGTAATTTTCGGTCATTTGACAAATAATCTAAGAATATATCAAATCGTTTAATTTTTGTATAAGTAGAATGGGAGTGAACAAATGCATTGTCCGTGGTTTCGTCTTCGTGTTATATTTAATAGATTGGTTGCTGTGAATTCAACAAATAATGGTGTTTCCCTTTGCGAAAATCACAGAGAATTTATCATGGGACATCTAAAGGTTATATATTACACAAATATATCATGTATAAAGCCAGTGTCGGTCTACATATGTCTATCATTTTATTCTGAATTTGTATGAAGTATAATTTTTTCCAGGATTTCAAATACATCTATATACAATAATGATGTAAAATTCGCTGAGAATGTGTCACGATCTCCGGCTATCTGGAAATAAATGATACCTTTTGTGTTCGCCCAATTTATTCGGGTTATAGAATAGTTCATTCATAAATTTATGCATAGGTGATATGTTGGCTAAAAAGCTATGCTTTACAAGACCCACAAAAATGTACAACTTGTCGGACGATGAAAAAATTATCAGCAATATTGTTAAAGTTTATTTCCAGAAGTAAGATTTTTTAAAAGCCTCAATGGTTTCGGATTGTACCATGTGAGTTGGCATATTTGGGATAGAGAGTTTAGATTCGTGTATGGAATTCCTCAACTATGTTACTGTCACTGCAATCAACTTTGGAGACGTTGAGGTCGCGTGTGAATAAAGACTAGAAAACTTGCTCAGAAAACCCTGAGCATTGGCGTAACAGCGTGATAAAGATTTCATTTTTGGGCTGATGGCGAAGTTACAGTAGTGGATTCGCCAACCCAGAGTTGGTCGGCTGCTCCAGGTAATTTATCTCGGGTGAATGTGGTTGACCCCTTTTGGCGAAATCAAATCAAATTTATTCGTGTTCGTGCGTTTTATGTCGTATACTGTTCGAATACGAATTTCTGGAGGTGCCAAGTTTTGACATTAGTACCACACCTCGAGGATACTATCCTTCATTTCGTCTGTGCGGAATGATTTCTTTTTAGGCTTAAGGCGCATAACATGAGTCGTTATTATGACGTATAAGCCTTGTAAAAATCTTCATTCACTTCAGTCGTGTTGCAGTCGTTAAACAGATTATTCCTCGTTGGAACTGGGTACACCATGAACGATAAAAGCTGGGTGATTTATTGCTTCTTTCGCCAGTTCCATATTGTTGAGAAGAAGTTGTCGATTTTCCCATGGAACATCGGAAAATATTCGTACAGCGGATGTTTGTACAACTAAAGGCTATGAGGCGAGTAGGATACTTTCTACATCTTCTACAGACTTTAGTACTACACCCAGTAGCCTGGGTGAGTTCGCGCAAGATAAGTTCGGTAGTTTGAACAATCGGGTCTTTGAATCAGGCGTGGCAGTGATGCCTATGCTTTGGCACACATCATTCAATTGTTTCTTGTCATCTGTCTCGCGTTTCATTAGTGACAGCGCTGTTAACTCAGTGAGATTACTGCAGATTACCGTTGCAATAAAAATGGCACACGGTATTATGAATGGCTAACAATACAATAAATAGCTAAATAGTACGGTGCTTTTCTCTCGCTTTGACAAACATATGACTTCGAGGACAGCAACAATTAAGTTTGAATTAGTAATTTAGAGTAAAAACTATTGTAATTTGTACTGTATTGTAAATTAAATCCAATAGTCGCTTGAAAATGTTTAAATTCCTCATGGTGCATTTGCATGAAAAAGACGAAAATGGCTTTATTCGTGTACACGAATTTTTCAGCACTCAAATTAATGCAACCACACAAAAATACTTTTGAAAAACGTTACAGAAACAATGTTTGGGTGAGGATTCACAGTCAGTCACCTCCTTAGATCAAAAATAACTTTCGATTGATAAACTAAATTGCGGGCAAGGTAAGGGACGAAAGAATTGCTGAATTTTTTCAGTTCTTAATAAGGGACAAGGTATTGACTTCGCGTAGATGAGGACGATTTGCAAGCCATGTGGGCCTCATGCAGTGATATTTATATAATTAAATTTGGATAAGGGGCAGGTGAACTGCTGAGCTTATAACTCAAGAGAGCTGCGTGCATTTCAACATGTGCCCAATCACCGGCCCAATCAGTTTGATTATATGTTCTTGTGGAATGACCTTGAGTTCGAAAAATATCGCGAATTTCAGTTGCGATGAAAATGATTTAAAATGGTCGAGTAAAAATCAGTTTTGAATCCACAAGGCTATGAACATAAGTGATGAATGGCATTTCTGTTATCAAATAACGAGTTTTTCTTCTTACATATATATATTTTATTTCAACTTCATCCGATTCTTGTTTTAGCCTAACTGACATTCAGTCTTGTTGAAAATTTTGAACAGCTATGGTAAATTAAATTGAATTACTACCTAAGTAATGTATTGCTCACATCCCTATCCCTTACACACCACTACCGGTTTCTGGCTGTTTGCGGTCGTCAGGTGGAGACAGTAAGATCAGGTTCTGTGAGCTTTGAAACAGTGGTAAAGTGATGGGCAACACATTACTTTGCTCATCCATAAGCGCCTTGCATGCTTGACCAAGAATCACTTTGTGATTCTGTGTCTGAAAATCGTGGTTCGGTGTACGAACCCTATATAACAGTGGCATACAAGCATAACTTTGTTTACCACTTTACCACTGTTTCGAGGCTCACTGAACCTGATCTTACTGTCTCCACCTGACGATGGCAAACAGCCAGAAACCGATAGTGGTGTGTAAGGGATGAGGATGTGAGCAACACATTACTTTGGTCATCCATAAGCGCCTTGATTGCTTGACCAAGAATCACTTTGTGATTCTGTGTCTGAACATCGTGGTTCGTTGTAGGAACTCTATATAACAGTGGCATACAAGAATAACTTTGTTTAAATTACTATCTGTTCTGAAGAGAGATGCTTGTTATCACATCATAAAAATGTGTAGAAATTATGTTCAATAATCTGATTGCCGACACGTGTGACGCTTTGTTTAGCAATCACCAGCTAAATCTGGAATTACATCACCACCATTTCCTATAAATTAAGCTGGACTCATCATCCTTATTCGATACTCTCTAAAGTACGTGATCTCTCATTTTACGCGTTTCATGTTCGCACCCTATAACTACACCCTCCATTGTATCTAGCCTCATCTTTTCTACTGCTTTCCTGCCATTTTTACGATCCATTTGATAAACTGTGATAATAAAACGTTGTATTAAACTTATTTCTTTCGCAAGTTCTATATTCCACGGGAGCATCTTGCAAATTACCACGAAACAGCACTTATTCTTGTAATTCACGTATTAGCAATAGTCTACCAGATAACTGCTGCACCATCAACACCTAACTAGCCAAATCCCAATCTTTTTCTGCAACGCGATCGAAATGTTTCATAATGCCATCTCGAACATCACTATATCAGTGTTCATTCATCCCATTTGCCTCAAAATATTTCTTCCAAAATAATGTGGTCATAGAATTATTTGAAAATCATTTTTCTCGTTTATATTTTGTGATTGTTTACCTTGTTTCTTTTTTTCCTTTGACGAAAATTCGGGGATTTCGAATATTGTTTGTTCAAAATCTTTACATTCTTCTTTTTTTCTTCTCCTGGATCAATGCATTTCGCAACGGACAATATGATTTCCCAAAGTATCCCGTTCAATCGCCAATCAGTCCTGATTTCCCCAATCGCATTGCCCTGATCGATTTTCGGGTCAAAATGCACTTTGCCCAAATTCACATCCATCACTGACGGCGTGGGTATCGCATCGCATCGCTATTGTCAGACGAATCGTGAAATGACAAGCTGTGTTGTAATATGCGGTGATTCGCCAGGCGTACTACGTCCGAAATGTATCATTCTTTCGAGGAAAATTAAGGGATTTCACCCAGCTGGGATTGCAAACATGCAGTAAACATTAAAGACAAAATGGTCGCGGTGAACGATATCATTTCAGGGAGAATCTGTGTGTGAATAATGAATAAAATTCGTGGGAAAATTGAACGGTGCATAAGCATATTCCTTCCGCTTGATGATAATTTTAGACAATCATTCTGCTGAGCCTTCACCGTATTAACAGTGCGAATAATTTCATTCTAATTTTGTAAAACCCACTCTATATTCGATTAATATAACAAACCTAAAAATTGGAATGTGTATTATTAGTATTATTATTACTTTAGTTCGTGGCAGTAATTTTGATCGCGAACTATTAATTTATTGTAAACCCTGATCTTGCTCTCCAAACACTCACCGACTAAATAATTTGGCTTGATGTAGGAGTTGGTTACATCAGATTTGGTGAGCAGATGATATTACGTGGTACTTTCAAAATCATCGAAGTTTATTTTAAAGAAATTATTTCATTTCCCGAGATCAACTTGTTTTGTTGACATTCTCCTTTTATCGCAGTCAACACTGTCACTCAAATGCTTGATGATCACATACTTTTTATGAATATGCATTTCGATTGGGAAGCAACAATTTATTCCACGAAATTTCACTCTCAAAAGCAATACTCGCTCCGTGCCTAAATGAACTCCAGTTAGCAACCGAAGGCAGGAAGCGCCTTTGCTCAGGCGTAAAATGCTGCTTTACCATCATTGACCAAAAAGTAATCGGTCAAGGGCAAAATTATCCCAAATTGTAAGGTCAAGGTTTAACGTATTTCACATCGAATTGACAGACATCTATATCCAGGCAACATTGACACACCAATTAGTCAAATCACTGATTTCAATTCCAATAACGGTTCAAATATTTGGCTTGCCGTCTATTTTTAATTCTTTTTAATCAATTCACTTATGTGTCCTTACTCTTGTAAACAAATAGACTGGAATTTGTTTGATTAAAGATGGAATTTTAGTTACCCATAAATCCACTCATCAATTCATTTATTGCCCATCAAAAATTATCGTCCCAATTATATGAATTCCCAAGATTTTCAATCAATCTTCACCGCTATTTCTTTGAATCGCAGCATGGAAAGCGTGGTAAGAGTATAGAGTGGAAAAATCATTCTCTTTATTGCAAAATTGAAATTCTGCGCGTTGTTTGTTCGTGATAGCTTTGGTAAACACATATTAATTCCAACTTCTAGTATTCCAATGTTGACCGTTGTCAATCTTCTGCAATTTGATTCACAAGTAAATGAATTCCACAAATAAGCCAAATCGAGATAAGAAATAAGGATCTTGAGTTAGTGTTATGAATTAGATTTGCTTAGCTTTGCAAGCACAACAATAATTTTTGTGATTCAATAGAATTCATTCTTCAACTTGGTATGGAATTATCTTCCTCCGTCATGAAGTATGAAAATGGGAAGAAATCGATTTGAATTAATGAAGAACTGCTTGCATTGCTACCTCGTGGTTTAAATGATTTTCTTTTTTGTCACAGAGCACTCATTTAGCTCTGTAATATTGACCAAGCATTTGTTCAATTCAATTAGCCTGCTTTCTTACTTTTTAAATCAGTTTCGAGTATATACTGGACTATTGTGATAGCAATAACCGCAAGATATAATCTTAACAGAAAATCGTTCAGAATCGTTTACGAGACAGACAGTAATGTTTAGCGATTTTTTTCACTTGCCAGTCCTTCGTGACCCATACGCTCTATGATCACCTTCGGTTTCTTCAGCATGACGCGATATATGAGACATGATTTCATCTCGTTGATAAACTGAAATCCAAGTGGTTTTGAACTTAGAGTTCATCGTCACGAAAAATGGGTATCTTCAGTCAAATCCATGTCGCCATATCTTTTGTCATGCTAATGAAATCAGTTGACATTTTCTCCGGACATTAATTAACGTGCCCTCTGGCAAATTACGTGTCGCTGCTAATTATCGTTCAATTCATAAAAAGTTAGCATCAAAATACATGACATTCAGACAAATCGTTTCAAATTAAATTACTTGGTTACTGTTTATGAATACGAACTTTATCCAAAGTTATTGTGCACGGTGCAAAATGGGTCTCGAGGTCAGGTGCACAGTGATTCTGCTTAATACTCTATATTCGACAGTCAAGATTAATAGATGAAAAGGCAATTAACCTTACAATAACCACATAGTCAAACTATAGGTACAAATGTTTGTTCCTATGATTGGGATGGTTTATTAATAGTTGGGTGCAAAATTATTATTTGCTCTCATGTAGTTGTCAAGTTTCGACTTGAATATAGCTCAACTGTTTGAGCTTACTAATCGGCATCCTCCCTGGTGCAAGTGTCCATAGATCCAGTCGTCTGAGTCTGTTTGGTATATGTGCATGACGTTGTTTCTTGCTTCCCGATTTCTTCAATTTACTTCGCATTAGTAAATGCGAACAATCATAAAGTTACTGGGTTAAAATTTCTAGATCATTGTCATTCATTCGTCAAGTTAAATTCGTATGCACTTATTCGTTTTATTCCTGTGTGCTTCTATGTATCAGATAAAACTCATGAGCTTCAACAACAAAATTCTCATGTGCATACGTCTCCATCACATACCTATCGAACGATTTTGTGGTGTTCACGCTCATTGTGTAGGGACAGTGCGACCAGGATCAACGTGTCTTGAAAAAGTTGAAAAACAGTCATCAATGCTTGCTCATTGAAGACATTCCTGTTTAATGCTGGCACAACTAACACGAATGCTCTCTTAGTGTTTGTTTAACTGTGATATTGAGCAAATAATGTTTGCGAACACGCGATTCATTTGAGTTATTTACTAATAAGCGAAACATTGGCTTTATTTTATTACGTCTGCAACAGTCGCGAATCATAATTCAATTAATTATAAACGAGCGATCAATCATGAGGGTTCGTTTCGTGATTGATGGAAGTTTGATTTGATAAATTAAATAAACAAACTCCAACTTAATCGATCATTCTTCAGCACAGACGAGATAGGTTCAAAGCATTATTTACGATCAAATTGATTACGCTATATAATATATCATCTCTTCGATACAATAGAATAGAAGTTATAAAATATGAAAAATATGTCTGAGCTATATTTCATCATCTTGAAATGTTCGTACACCTGGTTATCACAAATCCTACGGAAACTTTTAACCAGACAATGAATACCTGGGATTAATAACTAAATTAAATTTCCTCATGGTGGTGTAACGTTTCTCCAGTTCTGGTCGCCAAATATGATTTATTTTTGTATCGAAATTGGCGCATGGTCGCGACACAGTAGAATCGAACGTCGATTAGAACGGTGTGTTGGTGCTGCTATGGTGTTCCAAAAATATGCAATAAAATGAATGTTTGTTCCGCAAACGATTGTTTCCTAGCCTAAAATACGTTTTTTGCTACCACTGATCTAAACATCACCCATTATTATTTCAGGTTGAACAATCTGCCGCCAACTTATTGTTGATATGTTTGAGAAAGTTATAGAACAAGATTTAAAGCTAACATGCGCATTTCATTCTTAGCATTTATTTCCTTGAAACCAACCACACTTCGTCTCGATACACAACACTCAAAACACGAAAGTGCTGGATGAAATATTTGTTCACATATAAGGTCTTGTTGCTCGATCGATGTTGAACATCTTTTGACGAATTTTCTCTTTCCTTTAACCGCCATAGTACCTAAGCAATTTTAGTCCGCCATGAATATATACGTCGCAACCACATTGTTGCACTTTACTTTGGTTATAAAAATCTCCCTCAAAACATTCACGATGATACGAAGTTCTCGGTCGATCGAAAAAGTTCATAAGCTGTCAACAGCATAAATCAACGCTCGCCATTTCCTGGCTGGAAAATGACGTCTTGCACTATACCGGGATTTCCTTTCCATTTGTAGGGTCAAACTCCAGAACATTCACTGCTTCGTTTATGCTTTCACCAATATACCTCCCCACAGAGTATATTATTTTAAATATAAAACATTTTCCCTCTATCTACTCGGCTTAACCTGCGTAAGTTACACAATGTCGTATTTGTGTGAACATGCTCCGTAGCCAAGCTTTAGAGAGCACTTCTGGATTTGTTACTCTGTTCATCCACCGTATGTCAAAGATGGTTACGATACTCCGTGGATAGAAAGCACGTAACCTCTATTCACGTCTCTCGTGGATTTTCCACGTGTATCCGTCCTACAGTAAGGCATTCACTAAACACGCGGTGTATGCAATCATTATAGTCTTTATATTCCCCTTGCGGTTGTAGCAGATGTGGAAGTTGACATTGGATAGATGACATTTGCGCACGTACAAGTGGCATAATCCATAATTTTCCCTTCAATACCGTTTTTCAACAATAAGAAATGGAAATTAAATTATGACACATTGTATCTTAATAAACAAAATATAAATCAGAAACAGATCTATCATATGAGAATATGTCTTGTGGTTATTATCGCCCGCCTTAAGCAGATTACGTAAACAAATATTAATGTAACTTTTTTACAAAATGTTAAGTTAATTGATGTAATGTGTTGCTCGCATCCCACGCAGTTGCACACAAAAAACCAGTTTCTGTCTGTTTGCCCTCATCAGTCAGAGGCATTTATATTCGTTTCTGTGAGACTAGAAACCGTGGATAAGTGGTAAACAAAGTTATACTTCAATGCCACTGTTACATAGGGATCGTACAACGAACCACGATGTTCAAACACAAAATCATATAATGATTCGTGGTCAAGCACTCAAGGCGCTTATGGATGACCAAAGTAATGTGTTGCTCACATCCCCCGAAATTACACTTCACTACCGGTTTCTGGCTGTTTGCCGTCATCAGGTGGAGACAGTAAGATTAGGTTCATTGAGCCTTGAAACAGTGGATAAATGGTAAACAAATTTATATTAGAATTCTACTGGTAATTTCATTACTTTACCACTGTTTGAAGGTCACTGTACCTTACCTTACTGTCTCCACCTGATGACTCGGCATAGCCGATATTTGCGTGTAAGTGAAGGTGGTGAGCACAACATAACATTTAGTTTATTTTCGTATATTTTATATGAAGTATTCACAAATGGCAATGGCTAGATAAACTCTCTTTGCTGTCCCTTGCTTAAATCTATTCACATTATTTACAATCATTAGACATTGGTGACAACTTGAGTTTCGAGCCACAGCAATTCCAAAATATTCGAATCATCTCTCAAACGACATGAAAACCAACTTCGTGTTTCCAGTAACGGGAGCTTTTCTGGTTGCCTTGGAATAGAACAGTAGCAAAGTTTGCCCGCATTGCAGGAGTTTTTGTTTTTAATTTGTATAATTTTGGTCTTGAACGATGCGAAATTTACACGTTGTTTTAAACGCCATCTCAATCAGAAATTTCATATTTTTAATTAAGTGCAAACATGTTTGCAAAATTGACTTTTTATTGTTTGATCAATCTGAAGGCCATCTTCTATTTTTGGCTTTATCGTTCGCAGCTGCTGACTGTTTGCAGTACATGAAACGAGGAACGTCTTTTGTGAAATTGCGCACCAGTGGGAGACAGTACAAGAGAAATTTTTATTTAGACGAGCAAATGCATAGCATCCGCTGGGTATCCACAAGCAAGCGACATGCAAGAGCTCAAAGTAAGTCCTAAAATTTATTCATCACGAAGCGTGATTGTTCGCTAAATGAATTATTAATTCGACTCTGTTTTCGGAGTTTTATCACCTGATGCATACGAGAGATGAGGTAAAAACAGCCTTAAGCTAGTGTACAATGAATCGGTTAGAGAACATGTTTAGTAACGTTTCGCTTCAGCAGCGGATTCGGATTAACGTGCATGGCTCCTAATGTTCACACAAACTAAACAATTAATGAATTCATACCAAATGTAGGAGTTGGATCGATTTTCCTTGATCTCGCCTGCCTCTCTTTCGTAATTTTGGACTCGTCAGATAGATGCGATTCAAAGCTGATCTCTGTTCGTACTGACACCCTTAAACTGACGAAGCTGGTGTGTCCGAAGCGAAACGTAACTAAAAATCTGCTCTAACTGATTCGTTGCAAACTTTCTTCTCATGACTATGAATTCCTGATCATTTTCAAATATATTCAACGCTTCAAGTAAGTTTGGCAGATGGTGCGAGAAATGTATGTTTCGATTATTTTGACGTTAAGCTTGTCAACCTGCAGCGTGTGGAATGTTCGCTGCATCCGAGCAACGAATGACAACTGTTTTATAGCAGAGAAATTTCGAACATAAAACTGTTTACTTAAGGGGATCATTTCATTCCTTATCAGGCCGTTATGAATAAAAAGGCCCGGGCTTAGCTCCGGTTTCTTGAGAAAATTATTCGAGTAGAATAAACTGGATAAATTGCTTGAGTTTTACTTTTGTAGCGGAGGAATCTACCATTTTTCTTACATTAATTCCTTTATTTATTCTGCTTTTGCTGTTTTGAGAATGCTAGAATGTGGAGGGATAGAATAAACTGGTCTCGTCTGATTGATTATCAGTTCCTATGTTAAGTATATAACAATCACGCGTACTTTAAGCTTGTTAACTTAAATTAATGAGCTGTGGTTCTGACAAAAATGTATTTCCAATAACAGCGTGGAACAACTCAGACTGACGATTGCATCGCTAACTGTTTGCAACAAATTCGCCGAATCTGATGATTCAGGGGTTCTGGATTTGCGGTAGAATTTGAATCAATTGGAGTTTCGAATTTCTATACAGTCATTCGCAAAAATCAAAATTCGATTTTTCAGGACAAGAAGAACATTTTTTGTGATTCTATGTATAGCCACATGTGCCAGTCAAATGTGATCGAGGGCTACTGCACTTTTACATCGCTGAATGAATGCATCATCCGAGTTTATTCAGATTTCAATTGATGGTAAAATTCAGTTTAATTAGCCATGAAACAATATCAGATGTCAGAAAGTTTTAGCCAAATTATTGCACACTTGGTACGAATTTTGATGAGTGCATTGTATGACGACTAAGTTGGTTCCGTAGTTCAATTTTGAAATTGGTGTACCATTGAGTAGGGCCTCTAGTCAGTATTCTGTTAGTGCGTGGTAAAGGATGTTCGTCTTTCGTAATACAGTTCCTGCAATCTGATATTCCGTTGACTAGCTATACATTGAGAGCTATCGAAACCGTTTCCTTTGGCAGTCT
Organism: Atriophallophorus winterbourni; assembly: GCA_013407085.1. Lineage (NCBI taxonomy): Eukaryota > Metazoa > Platyhelminthes > Trematoda > Plagiorchiida > Microphallidae > Atriophallophorus > Atriophallophorus winterbourni. The sequence goes on from JACCGJ010025116.1 coordinate 16,346, forward strand.
TCGTGTAAACGTGTTTTAGCGTGTGTGTTAGTAAACTTGTGCGTTTTTCAGATAAAATGAAGTGGAATGTTCGTTATGCTGCATGACAACGAATGCTGATGTTGCTATACCTATCCTTGCTACTTTATTCCAATTTGCATGTGTCAGTGACATGGACAACTCATCAGTTTGTATGTGTTTTATCCCTAAAGACACACGTAGCAATTTTATTTCCATTTCTCCTCATTCTTCTTTTTATGTAATACCGTCTTGATTGTATATTACAGTGAAGCATCGATACGAGTTACCAAATGTTATCCTGTCGAACTGATAAGTAGTAGTTGCCATTCGAATAGATTCCTAGTCATTCTCATCCTCATCATTTGGGAGAACATTACACCGGTAGCAAATATACTGATACGTAGCTGCTTGACAACCGTAAAGAAATAATATCATGAAAAATGAGGAAGAGTGGGACTTAAACAGTTTCGGAATCTATAGAAGAGTAAGAACAAACAAACTGGGATGAGGTGCCTACATCTCCAAAGGAACATGCATTCAATTTTGGTGAACGAGTAGAGCGAGCCATCACGATAATTTCACTGTTACTTTCATTACCATGCAAGTTTTTCTCCGCATTTGAATAGATCGTCATATCTGTATGGCAAAAAAAGCATTTTACTGCTCGCGTTACGTTTCTCCATTCAATTACAAATTATGCTGTCTCACAGAATGGAGCACCTGATTGTTTATCGATCCGGGAGATGGAAGTTTCCAAACTGCTGTCACATAAAATAGAATACGACATAGGTCAGTACTACAGTCGTAGATAAATTTTGTCCATTAATTAGGTTGAAAGTATCGTTCGTCATTTCCAAGCGGATTTAAAAAATTTAATTCATAAAAAATTTAGGAATCTTGTTTGGTTCTGGACCAATATTGAGCTGCGACTATTCTCAAGTCATTCGTAAATAATTTATTTGTGATGGTCCCAGGATATCTGATATTCATCGGATAATTCATTAGAATATGTGATCGTTTTCAAAATAATTGGTATGGCATCTACGATATTATATTATAGTAAACCTAAGGTTGCTTGTGAAGATATGGATAATCTATAGACGTATTTAACATGATGATAAAGCTTGCAAGCAATATGCTGAATCAAATCCGATAACTTTTCGCTTTATATAGGAAAAACAATGATAATTTTTTTAATATAGAGGTAAATTGAATTTATTCTGACTTTATTAAACCTGTTGAAACGCAGACAGCGATATGCACTGAGCACTTACTTTACTTTTACTTTTGTGCGACTATCTCCTCCTGGAGGATGAGTCGGCTTCAATGAAGATTCTTGGGAATTTTGGTACAAAGTGGCGTCCTCAGCACCACTCGGCATTTGTTCGAGTTAGCTTTTCTAGCCTTTGCACAACCAAGTACATCCTGCAAGGCAGCAGGGAGTTTCTAGAAAGAGGTGGTCTGCACCAACTAACCGTCTGCTAGGTTCTGTTTCAGATTTTCCCTCAGGGTTTGCTCCCGAAGCCGTTCCTGCGATCGGGTATCCTGCAAGACAGCGGAGGTTTAAAATCAGTGTTTTCCTTCCCTTCGATGAAATGTCCTCCCAGACTAACGAGCTCCATCTGCCCGAAGCAAACTGGTTTTCAGGCGCCAGTCATTCGCCCTCGCCCATTCACCTGTTGGTAGAAGCAGTTCCGCTCGGGGAGCCACTCGTGCAGGCCAGAAGCTGGACTTGGTTGTCAGAGGCTATTTGAGACGCGTGCCATATTGGAGCATTTTATAAACAGTGGGAGCTTATCCCCACTGCCACCCCCAGCGCTGAGCACGGTCGACGGATTAGCAAGTTCAGGTTCAAATAGCGCGCCGACGTGTATTCCCTGTAATATCTGGAAGGTTTCGAGTTTTTTTACCGTGTTCACGCACTCGCTGAGAGTGTTGTTGTACGCGATAGGCTCAAAAGCTCGCATGCGCCCATAGCATAAATCCTTGAGATCCTATGCATCTATCTTAACCAGTAATAAGCACAAGATTACAAGTCTGTCTTATCCACATTAGTGAACTTGTTTCTGTCAGTTTTTAGCATGGATTCGTTTGATATCGACTACGTTTAAATAAACATAGTATAATTATAAAACAGAATAAATATATTTGTGCACTTCCTCGCCAAGCTCAGACAAAACGACAGCTTTCGTTTTCTTTGCATTTGCAAACTGGATCAAGGTCCGTGTGCGTTACATGAAACAGTCATTTTCGCTCCCAATGTGTCGCAAATTTGTCCCACGTGTTTCGTGATTCATTTAATTTTAGATTAAGCTCGTTTGATAATCATTTAAATTCAAGTGCATCTTGCTAGAACTCGATTCGGTCATTTGATCTTCAATGAGATTATTCGAAGTACCGGGTAAAAAACTGAGTTAATTTAGCATTGCTGAAAAGAAAAATATAGACTATTTAATTTCTTCAATAGTGTGATGACGGGCAACCGGGTATGTTCAGTCAATGTGTCTTGCACGGCATGCCTCAAATATTGTGGTAACCGTTTATCATGGATATCTGGATAGTTTTTTAAGTTCATGAGTCACGTGTGTGGACACGTAATTAATATATTTCTTAAATTTATTTGATTCACTTAGATACTTCGGGCTTGAATTCACAAAATAAATGATAGAACTTTTCTATTGCTCATGCATTTGCCTTATAATGCTGAAGTGATTTGCTGAACTCCATCGGTTCAATACGTATCGTTTTCGAACAAATCAGGCGGAATGCCTGTGAGAAATCATTTTCAGCGTTAACCAATCTAAGATATTCTCTATGATACTACTGAATTCATTTTGACGAAGCTACCTTCTCTTTTTACCCTCTTTCTCGATTGGGTTATCTTTGTTCTAAATTGCGTTATTTGAATGGGGAATCTATCGATCTTATTCAATTTGTAATAAATTATAAAGTGTTAAAAGCTCATTAATTATCATATGTTTTAGAAGAGTTTGGCCTGTTGTAAGTTAACTGCAAAATAACATGAAAAAATTCGACACAAGACCTGTAATAAATTCAAAGTGACAATGACGGTTTATCAAAATACATTGTGTAAAGACAATAGAAATGTTGTGTATAATTTACAAACTCGCAGCGCAAAGTTCACGCGGCACGGTATAAAACTTTATGACATTGTGTTGAAGCGCGATACCAGCTTGCTCTCTAATGATTGGCCATTCGAAGATGTTGCGTAATTTTTCACTGTCGAGCTGATTCGCCCATGTGGCACTTCTAGTAGTGAACTCAAGTTCCTGGTATGCTATCTACCATCTCCATTGAACACAAAATATTTAAATTTCCAGGAACATGATACTTGTCTGCTATGAGCTGTGAATGTGTTTTGTGTCCGACGTAGCTTATTCATTAGAGAGAGAAAGCCCCATTTCAGTGACCTGATGTGTCGAGCACTTGATTCCGTAGAGAAAAGCTTAACTCAAATCTCAAAGTAAGTAATTAAGCGCAACCTCATGTTTTTGCGTCTAACATTCTTATGCCATTTACAACCGCAAATACGTAGCTATTTTCATTATCACCGATTGCATTATATCAGGACCGTGGTTGATAGCCTGAATTTTACAGTCTGTTTTATAAACTCGATACAAACTTGCATGCAACTGAATATTCTTCCATAGGGAAATTGAGGTACGCAATATAAAAATAGTGGATATTTTCTTTGTATGATCTTGTTTATCAAATAAAGTGAAGAAATAACTTATCAATATTTGGCACTAGCTTGCACACACTAGATCCATCGCCGAACATATTTTCAGCATTTATACAAGCTGTGGTGGACATTTGATAAGTGTTTGTACAAAGGAATTTTATTGTCAGACTGCGTGAGTGTTCATCATTAGCACTGATTAACATAAGACTAACTTACCTTCATTATTTACAGCTACGCGGGTAAGATTTAACCGCCAAATTTTCATGTTTGATAGTATTACACTCCGCCAAATTCATAGTCTGTTTTCTATTCTCAGAATCTGGCAATTAGGTAAAACCGCATAATGTCATTGGGTGAGCCTTATAAAACTGAAAAACGGTAGAGTCGTGTCTCTTATTACCACGCTGGCTTGCATAGGGCATTCTGGTTTGTATGTTTGATGGTTCGTATCAATGCGCTTTAAATTACAATATTTTATTGTAGAAAGACGGTTTTCGGCTTCATCTGTTGATATATTAGTATGTTAACCACGTCAAATGATCAACAGATCTTCTCCAGATAATCGTGTTCTTTTTTAATTGGGATCGAATGGGACATACCACATATACTATACTTGATAAGACGATATTCAAGTCCTAGTTTACATTTAAATTGTCATTCCACGTAGGTAGCATCGTTAACTGTCGTCACTTGTTGTCTCTTTGTTAAAAGCTGTTTTTCTCCGTTTAAGTTTTCCACTATTTACAAATATACGCCAGTAAAATCGATGTGCATTTTGTTCTAAACCAAGGGTGACGAGATATTTTCGGGGTTCGAATTGCAAGCAACCCCATTCCGATTAATCGATGCCATGTGTTTCATTCGGGCAGCGCGCGTGACCTCGGATTCCATTTTCTCTTGCGTCAAAGCCAACAAGATTGCAATCGAAATGTTCACAAACCTAAACGTTTCACATTTGTGCGAACTGCATCAGGTCAGCAATTAAACACGGACCCACTATAAGGCAAGCGGTATTCGAAAAAAGAAATACATGAATGCAGGATTGAATCTCTTACATGGTGTGACATGGTTTTCAGTTGCATTTTCCTTGTATTACAATTTTGTTGAAAAACGTGAGCCGAGTCCCACCTGCATTATTCGCCTTGTTTGGGTAGGTCTCTTTTCCCAAAGACACAGATTGGTAGGGCAGTTCAATGGCGAAATGCAGGACGGAAGCACACGACCGGTTTCGCGGTTATTGCCGCTCATCAGGTATGCGTATCCGTGACCTGAACGTCATATACTACTTATTAATGAAAATCTGACTTTAAACAAAAACTACCATCATGCTGTTATTGGAATGTTGCAAAAATATTCCAAACAGTTATCGGTGCTACATTGCACCAACTGTGGGACTTAGATTAGTCCCCATATAAAAAGCTAAATTTCAATTTGCAAATGAGGATTTATCCTCGAAATCGCACATATATACCTCTTGCCTGGTAGCTAGTACGATGCTAAAATCAGAGTTTTGAGCTATTGGCGACTCTAGTTTAGTAGGTTCAAGATTAAAGATTCTCGCTGAAAAAAAATAGCTGCACAAGACAATGGATTAAAAAGATCAAATTTTAATAAAACATACTTTTACCGTTCGACCTAGGCGGTTCGAAAGAGGAATTAAAACAATTTTAATCAAGCAATAAGGTGACATAAATATATGTTTGAGTAAATTGTTTTTCTAGTACGTGCGTATAACGAAAGCGCGGCGGCTTACACAACATTATTCAGCATAAAAGCTCTAATCTTTTTTTCAAAACCAGTTCCTCGAAGGTGCCACAATTTCTAATGGGGAATTGTTCGAAGGAAAACAAAACACAGACAAATAAAATGTTCCGACGACAGTTTTGTGCGGGAGCGTGGTATTTATAGGGTTAGACTATGACTGCGCGTCGGGATAGGTGCCTGGGTTGATGCGTTGCCGTAAACATTTTGCTGTCAAACTAAATTGTTTTCTTAAATGTGCCTGCCCTCGAGAGTGTTCAATCCAAGCCACGGCATTCATTGTCGGTTATACAATCCGGTAACCATTTTGGTTGTCTTATGATTAACTCTCATAATATCGCGAAGTCTTATTCCAACCATTGTACTCAAGCTCATGCTTTATAATCCTCGACGGAATGTATGTATTTATGGAACATTTATGTCAATAAGACAAGCGAGCAACGTTTGAAAATTCATTTGAATAACCCGAGTACGCTACATGCACGCCAATAAATTGTCTCACAATGCTATCGTGGAACATTACTTAATTCGTTTGATGGCCATTTGCTATTCCCGATTGCTTTACGTTTATGGAGGTGAACCTCCATTGCATTCCCATTTTATTTTTGCAGTTCATATAACAGAAATCCACGATGTTCGACTGGGTTGTAGTGCCCGTTCCACACATTCCCTGACCCGTCGACACAAAATCAGTCAGTCTCCCAACGTTGCGTGCGGTGCAACGTCTTCCACGATCCGACAACACTCCGGCTCCTTTCGACATTCCAGTCAACCACGAGTCCCACACGGATACAACACACTTCCTAGTTCCGTAGATCTACTCGCGACCAACAAGAGCTCGTCTCGTTTAGACATCGCTTCGAGTTCGTTCACCATTAGCTATGGCCCTGATTTCGACACCGTCGAATTGTTAGCCAGCAGTCCCGAGGAGGCCAACATTTGGATAACCGGTTTGAAATGCCTGATGTCCGGTGTGCAAGGTGGGTGAGGAATTAGTATTGAATTGTGGAGTCAGTGCTATATTTATTGTGCTTTTCAGCTTACGGGATACAACGTTTAATATACTGCTATTGGAAACTTGAATTGAAAATCAAAAACAATTCTGTGAAATTAGTATTATTATTTCAAATGATAGCTATGATTTAGCGCTTTCATATCAAAGCCAACATCAGAAACGTTTTTGCGATGTACAAATTCATTAGATTTCTTCATCATGATCGGTTGCTTGGTACCTTGGAAAAATGAGGGAATGGTAGAACAAGTTGTACCTTAAAACTTCTGTTCGCCAATATAGGCACAACACAAACGACCAAATGTTACGAATAGTGCAATAGTGTGAAACCGGTCTGAGAGCAATTGGGATGAGTGCAAATAGCCATTTTGGTAAACCCATGCGTCCGAGTAAGTCATTCGCAAAATTTAGGTGACAATTATATATAAATTAACCATGCTGTAGCGTTACCGAGAGTCCAAATAGACATGAAATTAAAACGGTGTCGTGCGGTAAATTATCATTTTGGTAGATGAGATCAAAAGGTATCATTTTCGCATGTTGACTCTCTTTTGATTTTGACGGAGCTAAGATGGAAATATTCGCATGCAGGTCTGCGAGAAATGATTTTTATTGTTCACACGCCTAAAATTTACACTTCACTTTGGATTTCGGTCTGTTTGCCACCATCGGGTAGGTTCTGAAACCCTATTCCTCTTTCCGCTACACTACACTACACTAACATGCCAAGCGCATACCAGGTTGGACATCAAGTTTCGCTCAATGCTTCAAGAAGGCATAAAAACTGGCGTATCAAGCGTACAACCATTCTACATTCTACTAAAGATGTCGAACTTTGGCTTAGTCGCAAAAAGAACGCATTTCAAATTACTAACACATTTTTCGACAAGAAATTATAGGATCGTTTTTTGACATTCCTATTTTACTCCAAATTCCTGGTAAACAGATCCGAGAGTAATTGTAATCCAGAGCAGAACTGTGACCTGAAGCATGCGACGTTATATGGCGGCTTTTCATTTGTACCGGTCATGTTCCTGACGGAGAACATAGCACTGAAACTTTTTTTGAGATTTTTAGATGTAGTAAAACTTTTCCCCAACCCATTTTCCACAATTTCATGCCCTTAATCTTTATATAAAAACATATCAAACTTTTCAGTTTTACATGCATTTGGGAACACATGTATGAGACTGAAATTAATAGGGGAATTTCGGGTTTAATGCAGCATTGAGAAAAAAGACTCAGATGATTAAACAGTTTTCTGTTTTGGGCAAAAACCTCACGTGAACCAACCCAGATGGTGAGGCGAAACGATTAATGAGTTAGGAACACCCGAAATTAACCACGAAAATGTAAAACACAATTTCGCCTTCTTTGCAGATCCACGTACTTTGGAAGAACGGCAGAAACCAAGAGATATGTGAGTTTCAATAGAATTAATGAACATCTATCGTTGTAAGTATTGAGCACAAACCGTCGAAAAAACATAAGTCGAATGTTGTGTCTATCATTTCAGTTTAGACTTTTATTTACAACCTTATAGCATGAGAACAATTGTTAGTTTATTAAAAGAATCGTTAATCTGATATGCACTAGCCACATGAGAGAGTACTTTAGAGTGGAGATTATATGGGGAACATGTTTATACACTAGGGCTTGTGGCCAATAGCCAAATATTATTGTTCACTGAAATGTGGCGAGCGATGAGGTTTTACTTATTCTGGTTTTCAACACAAATATCAATGCTCCGGTTATCATGTTGTTCACAGCATCTCTCTGGAGACGATACACAAAGTAAAAAAGTGGGCAGGAGATTTAGTGATGATTAATATGTCTTGTGTGAAGATTTATTTGTAATAAACTGTTAGAGAAGGTGGCCTTAAGTACGGAATAATTGGTTTATAATACGGGTCTCCACGTCTCATACTTTCAAAATCAATGGACTTGTATTCTTCCTTCGTACTCTTTTGCTCTAAAACCCTATGCAATCCTGCTCGCACGAAAACTAGCTTTCTGGAAACGAGGAATATTCATATTTATCCATGGTTCTCAAGTTTACGATACATAGAATATTATTTCCGTAGAACGCTATGCCAATGCAGATCGCGTTTAGTTAAACATTGGCATTTATTTCACGTGTAACTTAGAAAAATGATTCCGGTCTAATTGATGGAAAGCTTTCGATGCATCGACGTGGTTAGCCTATATGCAAATACCGTCGTTGGACACTTCGGTCCGGTAAAAAAATCGTGTTAACAAGATGTAAGCAGTATGTTGATATTGTTTCCTGGTTTCGAAATCACATGTATTTCAACGATGACATATTTTGTTACGAACGTAATCAAACTATCACACCTCACTGAAGTTGGAGACGTTTTACTGAACACAAATAAATTTGAATCGTTTGTTTTTGATAAAATTCGTTTTTATCTAGATAATTAACAAATAATACAGGAATGTATCAAGTGAAAAAGAAACCAGACACGTTTTATTCGTTTCAGGTATGCTTCTGTCAGTGTTGCGTATTGTGTAGCATTACTCAGTAATTGGATACATAATTATTGTTACAAATTATATCAAATCCATTCCGACTATATGGGATGTTTCAGTGTTCCGGTAGAACGTTGGTTTGTTTCGCTTGAACAGTTCCTCTAGTAGATGATCGCCCATTTTCTTTTAGATGGCTGCAAAGAGTGTTCGCTGAGGCGGATCTCAATCGGTCCGGCTATCTGACTGAACATCAAGTACTTCGCGTGATGCAATCCATCAATCCAGCGCTAAGCGAGACGCATGTTCATCAGCAATGGAAGGTTGGTTCAACTTCAACAATATTCGCTTGAAACGACATAGTTAAACGTTTATCCGTGACTTGACATGAGATAGCTAGTCATCGGACACGTAGGAATTTTCTGTAGATGGGAGATAATAAAGACAATCATCCAGTGTGTGGTGTCAAGAACGGCGTGTTTCAAAGTTAAGGGCTGAAACGTAATTGTGTGTTCCGAGCGCGAGCATGTCAAATAGACCAAACGAAGTCCAAAATTTTGCTTGGTCTTCTGACACAAGATTACTTGATTGTTTGTTAGAGTCGATGGTAAGTTCAGTAGATCAATGGCCAGTAAACAGCTGAGTTATCGCGTTTGAACATCGGGGCAAACCTACCGAAACTAAGATTGCTGCCTTTCGTTGCATGGGCGCGAACAGCACAAAGCTGTCACTGATCAGTTTGTGTTTGTGATAGGGAAACATGCAAGTACGTTTCGTTGAAATTTACATTCAGTTCTGCAGATCATGGACAATATCTATATCTATATACCTAAGTATGTATCGGTATCCATGGTGTCACTAATTTAGATACATTCGCTCTAAGATCCCGGAAAATATACCAGTCGAGCCCTGAGCCTTGAGACCAATTCGAACCACATTTTACGCTTGTACATTGACTGTTACGAAATTGTTGGTTAAAAAAATCGACCTTTACGTCCATTCCCGGTGATTTTGGTAAATATGAGCCGAATGGGCATGGCCAAGTAATCGTTGTAGGCAAAATTTGGCCCTGTTCAAATAGTGATTATCTAATAACCAATTTTACGAGGTCCATGTTGGTCCTTTCTTCCAGGAATGGGATCATCATTGCAAAGAACGCAAGGGACGGATTGATCGAGCGAATTTCGTAAACTTCTTCAAAACGGTGTCCACTAGACAAGAAATCTATCACTTACTAGTAAGGTGAGTGCAATCAACCTTCGACACTTTTGACAATTTTTTATCCTACTATGCGCATTACCAGTCTTGCTTACTAAAGTGGATTCTAGCATTTCGAAAAATAGAGCATATCAGGCCTTGTGTTATTTTGAGGAAACATTAAGGGCTATTTCGGAGAGGTGTTTCCTATTCCAGTCACATCCGAGCAGCAGAGATATTTGACGGTTATTCATTTGCGACCCGACGTCTAAGTTATGCAAGCAACGACAACGGTAATCGATATATTGAATGTACGTAAAACCACGTCTCTTCTGACACTACTACAGAAGTACTACACGAAGTACTCACTCTATGAATCATATCGGTCTTCGACATGAGGAATACCATTTAGGAAAAATGACGGAATGAAAATTACTTATCAGGCAGCTGATCCCTTTCTCCGGTTGATACTAAAATTCGCGCTAGTCAGTCGCGGATATTTTCCCGTCTAGTCTTGGTACCCATTTTACATGTGGATAGTAAGAGGAATTCGGGTCAAGCACATTTCTTCCGAAATACCCAGCCACGGAAGGGGCTTAAACCATGAACCCCTTGTTTGAAAAGTGCGCGTGATCATTACTCACTTCATCAAACACACTTCAGTTGCGAAACTATCAAAGAGAGTTATTTTGCTTATTCCAGAGAAATTCTAAAACAATTCAATGAACCAGATTGAATTACGTTCAAACATCGTGAGATTGTTTGTGGTACATTGGTGTTCCACAATTTGCTCTGCGTTAAATCTCACCACTATGTTCGTTAGGGAATACTATGCTATTATACGGTGAGCAAGGTATAGGTATACCTTGAATGGAACAGGCATTCAATCAATGCATCGTTCTTGGCTTAACTTGAGCAAAATTAAACAAAGATATAATAATTAACTCTGTAAATGTTCATGTGATACGATATTAACGTTACGTCTCTCAATTAAGATTTTCCGGTTCCAAACTTTGCTCTGTTGCACATTTGAGCAACTACTCTGAATCCTGATTCTTAAACATAACTGAGTGCAAAGGAGGGCGAGTGTTATTGAGAAAAAACACTGCGGTGACTTGGCCTTTTGGACATTGTGTGAACAGGTATCACCTTTTTCGCATCATGCTATTGAAACCAGAGATAAGTGGTAAGAAGATAAATCTGCTTCAGAGATGACAACTTAGAATCCCAGTGTAATCACGATATTATAATTATGGCATAGCAGCTGGAAAGCTCGAAGTTAAGCTTCGGGTATTGAGGACAGACACCGTGAGCTGAAACGCAATCAAGGAAAGGAGACAATCTAACAATATCAAACATTTGGCTCGCGCGTCAGTGGTCCAAATTAAATTCCTCGCTGTTCTACTTGCTATATCAAAATCCTTAAAATAGTGAATACGATAATCATCACAGTTATAATTCCTGAGCCTCTGCTCAACTTCGCGATATACACTCAGCGAGATTACGTTTCAATCGATAACGCTTGCTCCGTCATTTGCGATGATAAATTTTCCTCTGTTGTGAGTAATAGGCGATGTATCCAGTCGTACATATTTGAAAATGCTTTTCTGACTAACGGTACTTCGTATTCATCTGTCTTTGTTTCAGATATGCCAGCGGCTCCGAACTTCTCACATGCGATGACCTGCGTAACTTCCTTGCGAGTGATCAAGCGGTTAGTTGACGTATTTCGTAAAATGTGATAACTTGTACGCCACGTGATCGGGAAAATATATTATTGTTCAGGACACCAAATTTCAAACATTCGTTCCTCGTCTTTTTAATGTACAAAGGACGTGCTATTGAGAAATCTTTCGGGGAATCTTAGATTCAACGCTGTCCACCGTTGACTATAACATTGATGTAAGCTTCGTTAGATTGTGCGCGAATCTGACCATGTCTACAGAATGAAAAACGGTCGTATTCCGGAAGATCTACTCTATAGTGAGTTGCAATTAGGAAGTCTACCATTGGGCACAAAGAGGTTTGCAAAAGAGAAATGAAAGCTCTTGGCATTGACCCGACGAGTTGGGAAGAACTTGCTCTTGACCGCTCACACTGGAGGCATTGTGTAAAGCGTCGTCTGCAAGCTAGGGAGGAGCAGATACAGCTCTTGGCTGCTGAACGCGGATCACGCCGCCGGCGTGCAAGTGAGGCAATACAACCGAGTTCTGACTATCATTGCCAGCGCTGCGGGAGAGATTGTTCCTCCCGAAACAGACTGTTTAGCCATTCAAAAAGCTTTAGAACATGAAAATTCATTCGATTGTGATGCACATCCATGGTCGACATCGACCGAAGGAGGCCAACAACAACAACATCTGAACACCAAGTGACCTTCATACACGTAGATATGACCAAACGCAGGAGACGTGTCAACGGAACTTATTTCTTGAATGCAAATTATGCTGGCCAAAATCAGTGCATCTGAATGTTCCACTGTCAACGGTTGCTGATTTCCATGCAGGTGGAAAATCCAACGGTTGAGAGAGGCGAACTCTGGATTCCTTGTTATATATGGTTCACGCAATTAATAATAAATCCACAGTGAATCAATTTGAATCACGCTTTCGTGTAACAATCTAGTTTCTAGATCGCCGATGTGATGTTTTGTTTCGATTAATAGGTTTTGTAATGTATCCTTAGAATTAGTGATGTAACATCATTAATTTTGTCAGCTTCCAGTGTTAGGGTTTGAACCACAGCTACAGAAATCGGGTAGGTCTATGGTACTTACCGAAGCTTCGTGCTACGTCTGGATTCAACCAAAGTAGAAGAATTTAAACACGAATTATGCCTGAGTCTGATTAATGTGCCACATCTTAAGCAATTTGTTTCTATGATCAGATTGTAAAACAATTCGTCTCAAATACTGAAACCCGTTCATTATTTCAGCGTGTTGGCATAACTTTGGAGCAGTGTCAAAAAATAATCGATACGTTTGAACCTTCCGCGGAAAACAGGCAACTTGGCTTGATGGGCATTGACGGTGAGCATGTTACATCGCTGCATCTTTGGTCAATTAACACTTCACAGATGCATCACAATCAAATTAAATTGATTTTATTCATTCTTGGATTGCTTCAGCTTTCGATAAATCATTGTATGAAGCCGAGAGGGTTATCTGCATGCCCCTTTAGACCATTTTTATGCATAAATTAAATTCTTTGTCATTGTAATTGAGAACCGAGATTGGATGATGAATTCCGCATTATAAAATGGTGTTTCTTGAAGAAAACGATGAAATCCACGAGTTCGCTTTAATTTTTGACATGAACACATCTCTATTATGTGCGTTACAAATCGCCATCAAGTTCGAATAGATATTTCGTTAAAATCCATTTAAGCCATGTGTTTTATGCTTCTATCCTAATCATTACACAAGCGTTAGCTAAGTGAAATAAATTGAAATAAAAAAAACGTTCAATCAATGCTAGCAATAATTAGAAAGATTTTAAATCACGAACACTAATCTCTATGCGGAATAACTAATGGGTTTTATTTATCACGCTTATCTCATTCACATCCCAGGATTCACCTCCTTTCTGCTTTCGCGTGAGTGCGATTTATTCGATTCAAAGCATTTGCAAGTTTGTCAGGACATGTCTCAACCGATTACCCACTACTACGTTGCCGCGAGTCACAAAACGTGAGTTTAAAAGTTATGCCTCAATGATTCACGTAGCGCGGGAATTGGTCAAAGTTTATTTTAACAGCAGTTTTTTTTGATTTTGTATTTTTCGTTCACGGGTATTAAAAATATGTATATTGTGGCTTGAATGCCTAAATAAACACATGTATTGGTGTTGACTTAAAGGTGCATCTATGTAAAGGTGGCCGCTAGACCACCCTAATATTTCAAATTTTTGTACCGTTCAATTAATTAGTCTACTTACAAAGTATAAGTAGTAACGAACAAGAAACGTTTGATCGATATAAACAATCAGATCATCCCTATGGTAATGGCTTGAAACAAATTCCTGTAAGTCAAAATATGTTTTAAAATTCCGGTGTATCATCTTTTTATTCAAAAACTTTGAACGAGGCTTTTAAGAGACGTACAAATAACGTGTCTACGTTCCCTCTTCATTTGAAATCTTTTGATCTTGGTTTCTGATTCAATGTTTCACATGGATCAAAACCTCGATTTCTTTGCTAGACTCAACGGAAAATTGTAATATTTCGAGCAGATGCCTCGGTTATCACGATTGATCTGTCCTATCCTTGGTTTCGAGCGTAGCTTTTCGCATTGTGCCTCGTTTCGCGGAAGAACTTTTTTTCACTTACATGGAAACATCTATCTTCGAACTTAACACGGATGGCGAGACTAGAGTTCGAAATGATATGTGGTCCAGTGATGTAGAATTACGACAAATCGCCTGTTGAAATTTTCAAATAATTTTTGTTCACTCGATCAACAAAATTTAACACTATTTAATCATTCTTGATAGTGCGCTTGGTTTATGGACGTATTGTTCGCGACGTTGACTTTGATGTCAATATTTACAGATCCACCACTAGTTTTTAAGTGCCGGTATGCTTGATAATCATCTCTAAGCTCTGAGAGCTTAATTCACTTGTTTTCATTTGGCTTAGATGTGAGTTTATCTTGCTTATACACTAAGCATATCTTAGCAATTAACGAATTTTACATCACGGATTTCCCGATCACGAGAATAAATAGGTGCTGAAACGCAACTGCCAGGTTGCCTCGTATCGGGGACAATGCGGTTTAAGAAACTGGATAATCGATTTCGCGTACGATCCTGATTAATGCGGTTCTTATAAAGCCTTGAAAAATTAGGTGTCACAAAGTTCCCGGGTGGAAAGTTGCATCGCCAACGACGAGTATTTTAATAGCATGAGCATGTCAGCACAATCGTGATCATTTAAATGCGATCAACTGTTAGGAAAAACTGGCCTCACTATTCATTCGCCGTCTACACTTGCAATTCTAGAAAACAGGTTGGGTGTTGGGTCGACTAATCACCCGAAATGTAGATAGTACCGTTGAGTTGACATTCGTCTATAGTTATATTGATTATTTAAATGGGTTCACTTTTTATCATTTTCACTGGATGAAATCCAAGCTCATATATTGCGTGAGACCATGAATTGACTATATATTTGAATGCTCGGTTCGTTGTCCTGCGTTATCGAGTGAAGATTCTCTGGATGTATGTAATCGCTCATAACTACGCTTGTTGAAACCAGCCGTCTTTATGTACTTACCGCTTGTTTAGTTCACTTATGGTGGTTATAACCAACCGTAACCATTGGTAACAAGCCTCTGTTCCGATATGAAGTAAATCGCTTGAACTCTTCCCTTGTTATTCATGAAATTAACTATCATGGTAGCTCGCTTAGTTTAAATGACTATTATATGTCCGAGTTCGCAGAAAACACGCATATTGCATTCAGTCATTTAGTTTATCCGAATTGTGCCGAGACGTTTCCTAATCAACGTGTAACTCATTATTATCTGACTCATAACAATTCCAAACTAGATTCCCTTTATCCCTTCTACAGATTCCTTTTAGAAGATCAACTAACCGGCCCCTGTAGTATCGAGGGTTACCGAAGAGCCTTGTTGTCAGGCTGTCGTTACATTGAAAGTGAGTCACAGCGCAACAGGATATCGTGGGGGAAGCGATTGTGTTTAAAAAAAATATTTTTTCTCGAGGATTCGCCCTCATCATTCAATGTCATTCATTGGAGCCCATGAATGTCTAACCAACACCATCGGCAAAGCATTCTGGAATTAATGAGGCGTTAGACGAGAAATCCTTTTCGCTGCTTACAATTTTTCCTCATTAGGCCGATAGATTATAGATAGTTGTTAAATATCTGTGGCTTTATTGGCCTGAAACGGTCCTAATGTTAAGGTTTTGACAGATGAAAAGGCTACATCTGCACATGGTGGGGACTTATGGAAACTCATTTCCCCTAAAATGTGCACGATTGACACTATGCAACCATAGCCCCAATGTGAAAAAATTACTGTCGCCATCTTTCTTATTGTAAAACCGGTGACAACCCAAGACGCACGACGCTCTCCTAATGATTCCGTATGGTCTCAAAGTCGGCACGAATCGGTTCATAGATAAGTGGAGAATATATCGAAGTTTGTTAGCATGAACAACACTATAAATAATAGCGTTCATTACTTCTTATTCCATAACTCTTGCAACACCAAACCAATGATGAAAGCAACCGAACTTGATCATTTGAGTAGGAATATGTGTTTTGGCACGAAAGACGAGAGCTAGATAGAGCTGTCCTGTAAAAGCCTCGGTCAAAAAAATGTGCGTCCTGTTTTTCAGGTAGTCTTGTGGGTAATTTAACTGTTGTACCACTAACCAATGAGTAAGCATTTCACAATATTGTGAGTTCAAATCAGATGAGTTTTGTTGAAGCAACAAGATGAGGTAAGCTCACTCCTGAAGGAACAAAAATGGATCAAACAAAAACTACCTAATTCCAGAAATGCACAGAATTTTGTGATTATGCTGTCATGCTTACCAAATTTGCATTAATTTCGACAGCGTTTAATGATTTATTTTCCAACAATGCTGAAAAATCATGCTTGAATTGTGACCAGATTTGTGTTTTGTTATTCCCGAATCGTGCTTTTTTTCAACTCAGTTGAGCTATACGATGGACACGATGGATATCCTGTTGTTCGACGGGCGAATTCTAGACCTCCTGGGCTTCCAGTCCGGGCGGTGTTGGAAGCGATCAATGTCTTGGCATTTCAACGATCAGAGTGAGTTTCTAAATCTATCACGACTCGGAATAGTTAACTCACATTCGCATTTACTCAAATGTGTATGGATACTGAAATTAACCTGGCATTCAAAATCCACGAGTATAATTTCGTAAACTCAACTGCGGTTGACTGGTTCAGCAGATGTCAATTCACTTGATTTATATCAATGTTTACAGTTGTGTTTGCGTATGTGATTGTAGAATTTCACAAGCTACTTGACTTCCAATTTTAACAATTTGATTTCAATGGTCCATCGAATTAAGTTTCTATTGTCAAATAACATTCACTTACTTCGTGAAATTGAAATTACTTTGCATCCTAACATTTGGCGCGACTGTCTTGCACTAATAATGTGCTTTTGAGACTACTTATTAGTAGTTGAATTTCAGCAATATAGGAAATATTCATTGCTTAAGGTGTGGATGATGTTCAAATTGTGTTCGCCGTGCTTGCTTGGTTGGTGTTAGACGTTTCGTCATCAGGCTAGATGACATCATTAGAAAAACTTCTTTCACAGCGTCTTTTAGATGGAATTCTTTGGTTTTTATACGTTTACCATCACTCCAGCGGATTGTTCGAGTTCATGTTATGCCTTCTCTGTAAGCGGTTTCTCATTGGTCCATATGTTGCACCAATTGGAGATGCTGGTTAATTGAATTTGTTGTTGAGTGCCACGCTTCTAGGAATTCTCGCGCCCATCGGTCGTTTCCTTCGGCCAATATTCTCGTGCGGTTCCAGTCGAACTGATGCCTGAATTAGTCGATATGTATTGAGATTAACGAAATCCGGTCATGTCTTCGTACGGCCAACTGATGTTCATGTAGTCTTGTGCTCAGTTTGCGACATGTTTTTCCCACTTAGTTCTTTTTGCAAACTCTGCATGCAATCCTGTAGACGATATTCGACTGTTCTTCTCTCGCCACTTTGTCTTTCGTGTTGTTGAAATGGTTGCGAAGTGTTGATGTGGGTTTATGCACGATGTCGATTCAAGTGGCCGAAGTAGCCGACCTCCGATTTCGGAGATATGTTGAACATATGGTAGAGTGCGTCTGGTTCAGTTTTCTCCTGGGTTTCTTTGTTGGGGTCGGTTGAACCTGTTGCGTAGTATGAAGCTTCTCGTGTATCCGTTCTTCTGGAAAGCTTTAAACAGATATTATTATTCTTTTATTCTCAGTTCATCTGTGCTGCAATGGGTTTTGATGCAACTGCGTTTGTGAATGTTCGGGTGCTTGCTGTGAAATTTCACTATTCGATCCGCGTGTGAGGTTTTCCGATAGACGCTGGTCTCTAACAATCCTTTGCTTGTCCGTTTCACTTGAACATACAGGAAGGGTAAACAGCCGTCAACTTCAGTTTCTTTTGTAAATTGGATTCAAGAACATACACAATTGAGCAGTCGATGTGATTCATCCAGTTCTGTTCTTTTCGTAATCACGATTGTGTCGTCCACGTAGCGGATGATTGGCAGGGCAATTCGTTCCAAACGTTGCATAACTGCCTCAGCAACTAGACTGGAAATCGGTGATTCCATTGGCATTCCTCCCATTTGTTCATAAATCTTTCCATTGAACTTGAAGTGCTCGATCTGTTCCATTAAACTCTCGTGTGTCAATCGATTTCCATTATGTTCCATTCATTTTTCATTGAGAAAAGATGATATAGTTTGCTTGGCGAGTGTTCCGTCGATTGACGTGAATAGTGCCATTACGTCAGAAGAAACCATTTGTTCGTCTTCTTCGATCTTCATATCCTCCAATTCCGGCAAAAATTGTTCGGCAGAGTTGGCCGAATGTTCCGAATATGCCACTAGCTATAACAATCTTCTTCGCAGCTCTTTAGATAACTTGTAAGTTGATCCTCCTGGCAATGAAACTGTTGGGCTCAATGGAACATTTTCTCTGTGTATTATCGATAATCCGTAGAATCTGGGTATAGTGGAATCTAGCGGCTTCATTCTTGTTTGTTCTACTCCATCCAATTGTCCCATGAACTTCAATCTCTTCAAGGTCGCGTTGATTTTCTTTTCCAGTCGTTTTGTCAGGTCTTCGTTTATTCGTCTGTATGTTATTGTGTCTTGAAGTAGTTTTTCAGCTTTTTCGATATATTCAACTAGAACATCCATAAATTTGTTCACGATGGAAGTACGGGATTTGAGTGTTGCTCTCGTTGAGGCTCATTTGCATTTCTCATAATCGTTCAGAGTGGGACTCATATTTTATTCAACGTATAGTTTCGTCAACTGTCACCCACACGATCGCAATTTATCACAAACAAACTTTTCTCCACATTGAAATGCTCGATTTGATATCGACCGATTGTGTTTTATTAGCTGGGTTGTCGCTTGTAATCCGGAGCTCGACTCTCTGTGACAAATTCATTATTATAACACTACCGTCCCAATCCAACAATAGTGTACAATTTCGACTTTGTTTACCGTTAAAATCGTTTACAAAGCACTTAAATATTGTCCAGTTGCTTTGCGTAATTAACACAATGCAGTGTGCTACTTTTTCGTTTAATCAATTGTAACAAATCACACTTTCATTTTCTACTTATATTTTTCCCTTGCGAAATCTTATCAAACCATGTACGGTAAAGACTTAAGTTTAAGTGCACACACCTATCTTGCACCTCGAGCACTCAAGCCCATCATTTCTCGTGTACATTCACCACCACCACCCCGTCTGGCCAATCACAAGTCAGCCTTGATTGTATGACTATAACTGGCTGTTTGAATAAATGTTCACTCGCGATCACGTGACTAAATCACTTGCACCCTGAGCGATATGTTAGTGAGGGGGTGAACAAAACAAAATTTCTTAGGTACTGTATGTTTTCAAGCGGATAACTATCTGCAATTTTTAACGCATCACTGCCTAAACAGGGGTTCGTTGAATTTTTGAACTGGTTCATCGGACAGTTTGCTTTTCAAGTAAATTATCTTCGATTATGCTGACATAAACATCGACTGGTAATGAGTGTGAAACACTTAAGCTTTCACGCAAATCAATGTCGTGGGAATAATTTATCTACATGTTAAAATCGAATTCCCTCATGTCCGCTCCACATTGAACATCGCCAATGACTTAGTAATTGAATTAACCGAATCCATTTTCTAATCATCCCGTGAACGCTTCACATTGCAGCTATCCTCTAATTATATCGATCGAGTCTTACAATTCTGTCCCTCAACAAGTCACCCTGGCCAAGCTTCTCGTGGCCTGTTTTGGCCCACGCCTTCTTCTCCCCTCGACTGAATTCTCGTTCACTTTGGGAGATTCACAGTTGGAAAGCGAGGCGCAAGTAGAACATCGTTTCGACTCCAGTCGGAAGAACAATTTAACCACCGTCAATCTACGCAACGAAAATAGTTTGTACAGTGGAAGCGGGTCGCAGATTCGATGGCCTTCACCAAGGGATTTGATTGGTCGAATTTTGTTGAAAGGCAAACGACTGCCAAAAGGCGTAACACAAGTGACCAATAGCAGTGGAAGAGATATTCAAAGTGTTGGCGGTGATCATTTCAGACGTTTTCCAAATTATGTAAGTTGAAATTCGTTTCCGTCCGTTAAAAACTGCCCATCATCGTGTTTTGTGCAGCTCGTTCCTGTAAACGACACAAGATATCAGTAGTTACATCTTTTCCATTACGCACACCACGACCAATTTCGTGGATAATAAAATCATGGTCAGTGTGCCTTAAGTCAACGGAGAAGCAGTAAACCAGCCGCGGAAGGTGTGTTTGATGGAAAAGCCTGCACAATGGACATTTGTTCAAGTTCTTGTGTTTAACCGCAAAAACATTTTCAAATGTTTGAATGTATTAGTCCCACCTATTTTATACAGCCTTGGTTTCAAACTTCAAACCTCTGTGCGAAAGCCCAGTAAGGTTTTCTCAATTTAACCTTCTACTTTTGTTCCGTATATTATCGTACGAGTAATCACGTTGGAGAAACTAGAAGTGTAGTAAATTTGAAAAACGTGTTCTATTCTTTCGGTTAACTGTATCCCCTTTATTTTCTTGTGTCTTGCGATCGCGTGGATAAAACGTTTAGCTTGTAAGTGCCGTGGATTTGAGTACCACGATATAATTCAGCTTCCATTTATAATTTTGGTGAACCGTTGAAAGTGGTCATGGATACCAAAGTAATGTATTGCTTACATCCCCATCCTTTACACTCCACCACC
The DNA here is from genome assembly GCA_013407085.1 of Atriophallophorus winterbourni. NCBI lineage: Eukaryota > Metazoa > Platyhelminthes > Trematoda > Plagiorchiida > Microphallidae > Atriophallophorus > Atriophallophorus winterbourni. Next base: position 37,502 of record JACCGJ010025116.1, read on the forward strand.
GGTTTCTGGCTGTTTGCCGCCGTCAGATGGAGACAGTAATATCAGATTCAGTGAGCCTTGAAACAGTGGTGAAGTGGTAAACAAAGTTATACTTGTATGCCACTGTTATATAGGGTTCGTACAACGAACCACGATGTTCAGACACGGAATCACAAAGTGATTCTTGGTCAAGCACGCAAGGCGCTTATGGATGACCAAAGTAATGTGTTGTGATTCTGTGTCTGAACATTGTGGTTCGTTGTGCGAACCCTATATAACAGTGGCATACAAGTATAACTTTGGTCAGGGATACGTTTTCTGCTTTGTGGTTCATTTCAAAGCAGACGCTGTTCGCTCCACCCAAACTAGTTATTTATGTATTCAGTTATATTATTCCGTTTAGTACTATTGACAGTTTTGGAAAGCGTCAAGTGGTACGGTATAACGATGTATTTGCAAGAAATCGGGTCTCCTCACATGGCAGGTATGTGCGTTAACCGGTTATACATATGGGTAATGTTTAATATCCGTTCGAATCATTGGCCACCAATTCAGATCAACACAAACCCCACATTTGCCTCTCTGTCTGAACATTTTAGCAGCAAACGGAGTCAAATCTCGAACGTTCAGCTATGAGCTTTTGCTATACTGTAGGCCTGTAAATGAATGGCCAACATATACTTTCCATATGTCTCATATCTATTCAGAGCTTGGTCCGATTTTTGTGCCATGGAACTTTTAATTGGTCCATGCATTTGGACATTGCAATTGATTGAATTAATTCTTGGGTAATAAGAGGTATCGATGGGTTGAACACTACCATTTGAATGTGACGAAAACCGGCCCTCAGTTCATCTGCTTTCCCCATAGATATTGGAAACACCTCAGAATCACAACTACTTAAACAGCTAAAATCCCAGGAGTTCATTTTCCTGATCTCGTTGTTTGAGGTTTTAATTTGGAACGGGCATAAAAATGCGTTCAGTTTGGCAGCAGAACCTCTTCGGTGGCATCTTCAGTGGAAATCACGTAAATAGCCTGGTGTTGTTCGTAGGTCTGTGTTTACGTAGAATGATACAATCACTATAACTGCTAAACGTGGCTAGAGTTTCAAATCATTCTGTCAACAATAGCGTAAAACGTGGAACTCGTAACAACACCGCAAACTTATTATATAAGCTGAGTTCCAAACGGAAAGCAAAAGGTGAATGCTTCTCAAGATCCACAATCGCTCCTTTCTTTCTAACCCTTTCACTGATTTCTAAACGCAAATTTTCACATCAACGGATTGCATGTTGGATGCGCAAGTCGTATTCCCATAGAGCATCTTCAGGGCTCATAACACCGTTTGAGTTCATCCGACAATGCACTGCCACCCACTAAATACGAAGCTGTCTATCTCAGCTCATCTGACGAACACACTCATGTTCCACCTAGTTTTAGTTTTGAGCACATCTTCGATCGATTACTGGTTTGAACGAATACCTTCAAGAGGCATTCGCATAGGTCACTGTGATGGATTGAGAACTACCTCGGTTTGGCGTAGATCGTCATCAGTTGGTGTAAAATCGAAATCGATCGGTCAACGATCGATACCGAGAACCAATCAGTTTGCACGGAAATGGATAACACACTGAGGGTATTCAGATATAGAAAACAAGGAATGCATTCATCAGTGTGGCATCATACGGATGCACGTGCATGATGTCGAGCTGCTCGCATTCTCCGCGTTGATCAGCAATCACTGTCTTAACTGTATTTCAACATCATGGTTCCGTACGAAACCAATTTAACAGTGGTGTACATTTCCAACTTCACTAACCACACGTAATTGGTTCATCACCATTTTGTACAATTCGGCACTTCCTCTCTTATTCCAGTTTGTTTCAATGCAATGCTCGGCGATCGCTAAAGAATTGTCAGACTTGTATTTCTTCGACAGCACAGACGTCATCAGTTTTCCCATTCATGGCCTTTGGAAAGGTAGTGAAGTGTAATATTGTTCACTATTTCATTTTGTACATTTCGTCTAGCGATGATTATTTTTCATGCATTTTTGCTCACCAGATGGTGATAGTGAAATGTGGTTCCTGCTGATAAAAGTGGGGCCAAGATTAGCTGCAAAGCGTTGCTGATAACTTGCCGTTAAATCAGTCAGTTGAATGTTCTGTTGTGTAAAGCTGATTAGTACAGCTCATAATTCGGTTTGCGCCATTGAAATAGACTTGTGATTAGCCCTGGATGTAATCGCTCATATGACTCGGGATAATTTCTGGGCCAGCTGAGACTCAAGATGCAATCAATGTAGCAAATCCGATGTCAGTCATCTCCCAATTGTGTAGTTCAATTAGTGTCGTATAAAAATGACCGCCCCGACTCCGTGCTAAACTCACGCGCCTTTCATGTGAAAGGTAAGGATTCATATCCACGATGGTGCATGTGATATTCATAGGCTTAATAGGCCTGCACCGGAACTGTTATTAGATCTTTCCAGATCCAAGACGTTATGGATAGTAAGGCTGTTAGTTGACCTCCGGTTTCGTTAATACCAAGTGGTAAATGTTTATATGTTTATATTACAGTTACTAGCATGTGTCGTGTTTGCGCATTGTTATATCTGTGATGTGTTACTACTGGCCCAGCCTTGGGTTCGACAGAACACAACCGTAAATGAACTCGTGTATAGAACGTATGAATGAATAACAATGTTTGTACGGTGAACGATAATCGCAATATGCACTTACGGTCGATATTGATTGGTTCTTGATCGATAGTTCGTTTACTGTCTATACTACACGCATATAATCACCATAATAAAACGAAAATCACCTATATTTGCTGTTCAAATTCCAGGAGATACTTCCACTCCGCTAAACTTTCCCGGTCCGTCCATTTCGTCAACCCTGCCAGGCAAGGCCCTGGCAACCACAGGTTTCACGACAGGTTCTTCACTTTTTGTTGTTGGAACACACGTGGATTCGGTCTTGAATCAACGACGACATTCTAAAAGCAGTCTTTCGGACTGCACAGTTTCTGGGCCTGGATCTGACCGTTCCCGTATGCACCCATATCACATTCTACAGCTCTCTGAAGCTGAGGCTTCGAAAGCATTTGGGTATTGTGCTGGAGAACTAGTTAAGGTGACGCGAAACTCGTTAATCGAAGTGATCCCAAGTCCATCGCGAGCGGATAGCAGCAATTTGAATCCAGTCGACATATGGGCCTGGGGTGGACAGGTGGTTCCATTGAATTATCAAACCGCCGGTTTGGTGATGGATCTTGCAACTGGTTTCTTCGCGAGAAACGGCGCTTGTGGATACGTGCTCAAACCAACCTTGTACAGATGCGTCTCCTCGTTTTTCACTCCTACCGTTCAGCTTCACAATACAAGAGCAACACACCACAAACCACCCGATACCACACCGCAGGTCAGTTGCGCAACATCTTCGTTATACTCATTATCTGTGCGTTTTGCTTTACAAAATGAAAAAAATTACTCACGGTTAAATGATTGATGGCTTTACCAACACAACATAACAATGCAACACAGTAGCAGATACACTTTTGTTAACCATCTACTATTAAGCGTGCCTTTGTTGCGTGTGATTGGTCAATTGGCTGAAATTGCGCTGTCGCATTCTAATATCGTCCAATCAGGTTGAAGTGATTTTCACCCCTCACGTGCGAACGTCCTCACGTCACGTCCTGCGTTCCTACCTACGATTGGCTTAATTCAGCCAGTAGGGTCGTGCGGATCGCCTGGCGGCAAGATAGTTTACACCAGTCAAGGTCGAGATACATACATATGGATTTTTCATGACCGCCGTTTGAAACAGTCTACTGTACAAAATATCTGCATTTGTATAATTTAACATCGTACACGCACAACTCGTTAACGCTTATTAGACAAATGTATAACCTTGAATCCACATATAGTGCGAATCGATATAAAAAGGTGAACATATAGGCTTGCTCATATCCTCGTCACCTGGGTAGACTGAGCAACGGTTATTCTCCGTTGTTTCACCGGCTTTTAATGGCTAATAGCAGTAGAATCCATTGCAAACTGAATGTCCAGTTAAAAGCATACGGTGGGAAATACCCAACACGAACGTTTCAGCTCACAATCTTTTTCTTTTACAGAATTTCCGATTGAAAATAATCAGCGCACAGCAGCTCCCCAAGCCACGCGGATCCGTCGCCAAAGGGGACACAATCGAGCCGTTTGTTGTGGTTGAATTGCACGGGATCCCGGTGGATTGTGCCGAGCATCGAACAGCCACGGCGGCGGCTGGTAGTGCGAATTGTTACAACGCCATCTTCAACGAGACCATCGAGTTTTGCGTGCAACTGGGCAGTTTGGCTCTGGTGCGTTTCTTGGTGCTGGACGATCACGCGATCGGTGATGATTTCATCGGACAAAATACCATCCCGTTCGACTGTATGCTCCCAGGTTGGTTTCTACGCATTGGTACAATAGAAGTAATCTCTTCAGTTGCCATCCAACAGCTGAAAGTCTTAAGATTTACTACCTCCAGATTTACTAACTTTGCTCAGATTGCTACCACAAACAACCGGTCACAATTTTGTATGATGGTTTTTGTTGCTGTGATTACAAATGTCCTTACTAAGTTGGAAGCATCATAGTTGGCTGATAAATACTCAACCAATTGTGACAGAGAGAATAACTTCAGAAAAGTTTCAAGAGCGCTGTCGATTATTCAATGCAATAAGCTTTGACATGGCATGGCAAGCTTTGTTGAAAAGAACGTTCAGCGTTGATAATTGTCCCTTTCCATCCACCTTTCACGAATCGTCAAGTTTAGACTCCCGAGTATTGTGTTGCACACATCTGCAAACCTATAATTCACAACCAGTTTCTGGATGTTTGCTCTCATCAGGTGAAGTTAGTAAGTTAGGCTCAACTGAGCCTTGTAGTAAGACATAATAAACTTGCCTTTTAATCCACCCATCTAATATTGTATTATCGTTCTATGTCGAACCTACCGCGTATTCACTATATGTCTCAAAAACTTCTGTTCATAGTAGAAACAATTTTCCGCTAATTTTTATTTGATGTGTTAACCAATGGTCAATCGTAACTAGTTATCGCTGTTTCATTGGTCGGGTGATGAGTTCGGTGCTAGGATGTTGGTGTGGCTGCATTATGTGTGGAGTCAAACGCCGTATACAGAATGCATCCATACACATGAAAGGAATCATTTCGCATTTTCTGGTTTCCCCGAGGTGTTAACGGAGGAGTTAAAACTATGCTTCTCGTGAACGAATTAAATATAGCAACCATAATCAGAGCTCAACAAACGCTGCTCAGGTGATCTTAAAATTTCTGATAGTGTTATTTGACTGGGTGTTGGGTGTTGGAAAATTTGAATGAACATTTGAAAATGTGTCATTTATAGTTGTCTTACTTTGAAGAATACGGATGTTCCCTATCTCTCCGGAACATCGTCAATATACAACGATGTCTCGAGGTTAACACGATGGCTGCTACTTTGCTGTTGCTTTCCATTTTGTTTTTATGAACGCATAATGATAGGTTGAATGATGGGTAGCCTCACTCGAACTTAGCTACACGGTCCGGAAGACTACCTGTGTAATGCATGTCATCATCCTTATCATTGGGGACAGCACTGCACGATTAACCGAATAATTAACTGCTATACAACCCTTGCACACAAGCGTATTTGGAGAAGGATGAGACTTAAAAAGCTGTAGTCAATTAAGAGGCCTACATCTGGAATGAAATATCCATTCAATCTAGTTTTCCGTATATGTATACGAATACGGCTCGATAAATGGTGAATATTTTATCCTCAGCTGGTCAAAATTTGCAGCGTTCTATTGGCTACAATCTCTCATGACCAATTGCGATTCTATCTACTTTACTCCCCCCCAGGGTATCGTCACGTGCGACTCCGAAGCGATACCGGGGAACCGATTCCACAAGCAACGCTGTTTGTGCACGTCACTATCACGAACCGGGGCGAAGAGAACCAGGTTTGTTTCCGCGTTTGCTTGCTTGAGTGCAACCTCTACCGTCTGATGTGTGTGTGTGGCAAACGAATTAAAGTCGGCCATTCCTGTCAGACATGCTGATTAATTCTGATCAACTTTATTGTTTTAAGCTTAACAAGCATTTATTTGTTCATGCGTTTATTTCAAACAGGGCCATTAGCAAATTTGCAAGTTCTTCATCATAATTGTTGATGGATGTACTCAATCGTGCCCTGCTCAATGCCATTTCTCGTTCAGTGATTACTTTGTCGCTCGCTCCGAGGACGTTTTACACAGACTAGTCTGCATTGAAGCAAAGTGTTGTCAAAGGAATAGAAATGAGTTAAACCTGGTCCAATCATGTTACGATGGATTAGCAGTTATGAAACTGGCCTAGTTAATTGTGTATGACGGCATACACTCGTTCAGTCGTGATTATTGGCGCAATCATTCATGAATATTTCATGATAGGATGTATTTTTGTATTCAAATAGATTTCTTCACCACCCGGGTGCAATTCACACACCTGCTTAGTGACTCGGTCGACTCAAAGTTTGTATATCTGACTTTCGGTGGCTCAAGAACACGTTTGGACACGATTCCCCACTCGCCTCTAGCATCCAGTAACACCTCAGCTGGCTGCCGATGATGAACCTTTATGTGGCAAGGGCGGTGGGAAGGGTGGAAAAATTTACCCACTGTTCCCTAGAAATAACAGGAATCAAGTATTTGACATTTCGTCCGAGAGCCAGGGTTTCAGTGTAAACAGAATGCTGTTTAACCACGAGGATTTTTAAAATCATGAATTGATATGAAAAGTATGAAAACACAAGCCTAATCCAGGCAAAGTGCCGCTGTATTATGTGAAGGTACCGCATAGCCCAGTGGGTTCAATATCCGAATTACATTGGGTCGAATTCTTCCCTGTAATCAAGTTGCACTTAATCGTACTGTCTTTACCAGAAGAGTGCAAACAACATGAAAACGTTTTTGGGGTGTGCGTGATGGAAATGGGTTTTCGTACTTCGCCATATTATTAGTTACTGAGATTTGTTGCCTATTGTGGAAGTGATTAATTTGGTATCGTGAGCTTGATTGCCGATTTTGGAGACTGGAATTCCAATAAATGGAAGCACATGCATCAAAAATAGTAGCTCGTTGGTAGTCGCGGTGGTATAATGGTCAACAATTTCAAATTTCTACTGACAGCTGCGTATTTTAAAAAAATACCGGTGCAATTGCATATGAGAAAACGTTGGCAATCCCAAATTCCCACCATATCCATGTGCACCAACAATATCGTGAGAAATACCAGTAGAAACCAATCATCCTTTAAGTGGGTGAAGTTATATTAACTTTAATGCTGCGTACTAATGACGCCGAAGGCCAACACTGGCATTTGGCTCCTAAACTATCGATGCATTGTAATAAAAGAAGAAACTGCGTTGATAAACACACTCAACGCGACGCGGTGTTCGACGCTTAGCATTCCAAACTCGTTTCAACGTTGAATCTTGTTCACCACTTTCCACTGAAGCTAGACTTGCTCTCACCGCCCGATCAAAGCAAATCGATTGACCCGGCAGTGAAAAATGATTAGAATTTGAACTACAACAAACCGAAACATAACTTTTGCACAACAAGATCCGGATGCAACCGTAATGCACACCTTAAAGTAACACATTGTATGAAATTGCTCCTCGAAGAGGCGATAACGACCACAAATTATACATTGTAAACCGTTTGCTTCGTACGCCCCCATTAACGTGAACTGTAATAAAAAGCGGAACTGACTTATCCCCTATCCGGCACTTAATATCGCAGCTTGTGAATGTATGTGTGTATGTGGTCTCCCTTGTGCAAACCGTAGTGTCAGTGGCTGACCACGACCTCCTATTTAAAATGTAACAAAATGACTTACAGTGTTTATTTTACCAGCCGTGCTGTTTGTTTCATGTGATCTCACCATCGCCTATCCATCTTGACATCTTCGAGCTTATGACAGTCCGTTTAGGGACGGTTCTGATTAAGGTTGGATGAAAATTTCTTCTCGATATAGCATGTTTTTCTCCCACAGAGGATGTTTGTATATTAATAACGGCAAGGTTACCAAATAGTGTGTGAGTGTAGGAAATGCGCACAACACGTGACTTGATTTACCATGCCCGTTTTCATTCAATGCATTTTCGCTTAATGATGACAACTCGCTCGGTTTCTCGACCTTGATAATTGCATTTCAAGGTTGCTAGCGCGGGAGTTTTGCAACGGTTCCGTACGAAGAAACGTCAGCATCCACAGTTAAAGCGGATTGGAAACCCCACCCTGGACGATGTATTCAAGGTAACTCCAGATAGATAGCACATCAATCTTTTTCAATAGTATAAAAAGTTGAGCAACTATTAACCGAACAAGATTTAGGTGGCATCATACATTACTTACCCAGCAAAAAATACACAGTGAATAACGTGGGAATAAGCGTAGCCAAAATACAAACGTCTTGGCTATAACCTATAAACCTATAAAAAGCAACGAACACCAATTACTAGTGATGTCATCTATCTTGATGACAAAGCGTCCAACATCAACAGCACATGCTCGGTGAACACTGTCCTAACAACAACAACAACATCTTGAGCTATGAATGTTCTCCTCCATCGCTGGTTATAACTAATGCAGACACAGGAAAAAGGGATGATTTGTAATTCGGCAGTCAAAGCGATTCTCGGCCGAGGTTGGATCTATCACGTTGAATGGTCCTAACAGCAACGATCTACCAGAGAGTTTCGACAACTTAAAAAACCTGTCCGTTAAGATTACTTAAATAATTGCCTACATTTTACTGGTAGGAATGCTATGTTTGTAATCATTAGCTTGCTGTGTTTCAATTCTATAATTGATCTTAGCAATTATATTATCACCCGGATGAAGCACTTATATTAGTATATATTTGTCTGATAGCGTTTCCTAATATTGTCAATACCGAATTCGTATCGCTTTATGTGGTTATTAGCCGAACAGTGGTGATCGCAGTGAAGAGTTTGCCTCGCATTCAGTTGCCTACAAATTGTTTTAAATCTTTCAGGCCGCCAGGTCAACACTAAACCAAGCAGCGGATCTGCGAAATGCCATAACAATTGCGTTCGAACAGTTCCGTCAAGCTTGCGGAGAGACCTCAGCCTCCACATCGATGGCACAATGTGTACGATCTCTGGCGACGCGTCTCCACACCGCCTGTGGAAGTCCCGATCTCTGGCCCGTTCGAATGCGCGTCCGACCGGAAGATGATCTACCTCACCTGGAGTTGCAATCAACGAGTCCTTTTGTTGGGTCAAATTTGAGCGTATTCCCAAGTCTTTCTACTCTCGGGGACACCTCACTCAGAAACACACACGCTTCTAGATTTTCACCTGCTCCATCGATGCGGCGATCCCCATCGGTGATCATGTCTTCCCGATCGATATTCCAACGAAAGTTGAAGAGAGCTGCTAGATCAATGGACGAGGATGCACGTTCGACCTTGTCGATAGATACCACTTCCTTGTCCCAGGTGGCCGTCCAGTCTATCGATTCCACCGGAGACACATCGCCCGTGATTCCAACGCGTCTACGCCGACTAAGCTCTCAATCAATTACCAGTAGCATGTCATCGTTATCGATAGGAGGTGCAGACAAAATGAAACGAGCTGTGACAGCTTTTGAAACGGTGAGTGTAACGTTTAGTGAGACTTCTTACACCACACTGACGAGTTCCGGCAATCTTACATGCTGTTATTATTTCATTGCAGTTCATTGAATCGGGTAAGACGCTCATTAAACAGGGACCATATTTACGGGTCAAGGTGAGTTAGACGTGAATTTAATCGTTAAAAAGGTTACTGTGAACTGCTTTTTACTTTATTATTAGTTTGGCGACGTTCATAAGGCATGAAGTCATTCCCAGCCTTAATAACATGAAGCGTTTGTTTATGAGTTACACAGCAAGCTGTGTCTCCGTATGAGTCCGGCAAACGGGATAGTACTATCATCTATGTTACATGACCCATCCTTGAGGACGTTAGAGAATATGAAACTTTGGGCTTTTATGTGCATTTGTCTGCTTTTCCTGATTCGTGTTCACGAATCAAGAGTCAAGATTTTACGGTGAAAAAGCAATCGCTTTACATGTAGCATTGGACGACAGCTAGAGAAAATACAGAGGATGCAATCAAAATTCCATTGAGGTGTTTGGTTTTTGTGGGTTGCTTGGTACTTTTGCTGGCTTCAGACTTGCGCTCCATGATGATGACAAATGAACAACAATCATTTGGAAATGACAACTGACGACAACAAAGGATTGCCATAAACGTATAAAATGAAGAAGAGACGAATGTGCGTCTACAAAAAGCGGTCTTCCATTCTGAATCCTTAAAAAATGACTGACCATTTTTCTCTCAGGATGCTTGTGGCATGGGTTAAATGTGGTTGACCGTCTTTGAAAGGATACCTCTCGTTCACATGGGCTAACCTCGGGGCATGTGGTCGAGTCGATCCTGCAACGAGCTTTTATTCTCGCTTCGAAAGACTGCCACCTTATGGCGATTGAGTTCACGCATCACAATGCGCAACATCAATGGTGCAAACCACTGTGATTAGTTGGGTAACAATTCATTCAGAGATCATCACTGAAAGACGTAAAGGCCTGCGGCTAGCAACCATTTTAACTAAATTATTAATAATGATAGCAGTTTCCCACAAACGTTTACGATCATTCTTGATTAAAAAATACATCGTTCATTGAAATTTTCATTTAGCTGGAACACGCACAAAAATCCGGGTTAGAAGCATATTCCAATTTCTTAGAAGCTCTAAAGGACCCAAGCACTCAAGTGACGAACATACCTACCACCAACCAACTTGCAGAAATCAAACCATCAACATTTGAATTTTCAAGTCTGCAGCGTCACACATCCCATCGCGCGGACAAACCGATCTCTAGCCGTTCACCCGATAGACGATCGTCAACCGGTGGAAGTTCCCTGTATTGGCGTAAAATGTCGCGCATCGCGGACGCGGTCACGTGGAATTTACGGCTCTTGACTGGTCAAACCGAAAAATTGACCTTGACCTTGAGTGAACTGAGCACGTGGTTGAGACAAGCGCGGGAATCAGGGCAGGCTACGGGCTTGATGACAACTCAATCACCGTCACAAGAGATGGACGAGTTGGCAGACAGGCTGGATGCCAATTCGTTGTTAAGTGAGCGGTCGGAAGAAGAGCAACAGCACGTTTCAACACAACAGGAAAGTGGTCCACATTTATCCGACGCGGGACAAAATGATGAAGCTGCGAACGTAGGTGACGCAACAAATACACAAAGCACCACGCTTGGCGTATCGTCCAAGTCGAAAGTGGAACGAAACACCTCAAAATTGACAACCCGAGAAAGAAAAGCCTATTTTCCTAACCGATTCAGGACTAGTTTGAGTACGAACAAACCAGATTAAAAACCAGATTTTCAGCTCATTTGTGCAATACCTGCCAATCAATGCATTTAATTATCGAGCATATATCAAAGTACGGAATTTCTGCATACAATTTTGGGAAACGTAATCAAGTACATTTGGGACAAGTTTGAAAAGACCGACAATGAGTTTGCTACTAAACTTTGGCCATTCTAAAGGTTTTCCATGAACAAATAATAATAACTGCAATACCTGATAGGCACCGCAATGGTGCAGTGATAAAACATGTGATTCTTATGCAACAAGAGTGCGAGTTGAAAAAGCACTACAGCTCCACATTTGGGGAAAGTTGCAGAACCCCTACCATAGTCAAATGTAAAATGAGTGCCGACCGTAAGCAGAAGAATGACCGAAGCTGCATAGAATCATCTCCAATCATTTAATTGGCCAACGGTATTGAGCTGCATGCTGAAACACGCTGGAGTCTCACTACCATCTTTATGGTCTATTTTTCATATCTGTCTAGGCCTGGGCAACCGGATAGTAATATCGCCCACGTGCAGTCTCTGACTGTGCGGCACTTTGCCTAGATCAAGCTTGTGCTTTCATAACATAACAGAATCATCTCCAGGGGACGAAACCATACCATGCGCATCGCTTCGTCGCAATGAAACTGGCGGTAAGCTCCGGCCCACTAAGCCTGGTGAGGAAATTTTCCCCATAGGTTTGATTAGCCCAAATTTTAGACTTCCTCTGTTTAAGCGTTGTGCGGTTGACCTGTAAGTTGGCATCAATGGAGTCTTGCCCACTCGATCACTGGCTGGTTAATTGCCGACCTAGCAAAACACACGCGTACATACAAAGAGCGAGAGCAAGCAGCCAATTAGTTGATCCTAAATGTTTTACAATTTGATTGAAGTTCCTCGTGTTTATCGGAGGTTGAACAATTTGCACGAGTACACCCAGTTGAAGGAATGCACTCGGCTCTTAATAAAGCTAGACCCCATACTTTTGTTTTGATCATACATTCCGTACTGAACCAGCAGCATGGTGTTTGAGTTCTATCCAAGCAAGTTAGTAAGTTATCAGCGGTCCAATCTGCGCTATATCAGGGCCTACTTATCTTAGCCAGTGGCATAGCTGTTTCTCAATGCACCTCGTCCCTTGGCTTCCCGCTATTACACCTAGAAAACAAAATCCAGAACACCGTTATTCAATCAAAATATATATTAGCGCAATTGTTAAGAGATTCCTCCTTCAAAGTGTTAATCGATAAGCTGGTCCGTATTTGATATATTTTTCTCCATCGTAGCCTTGTTTTCCGAATTTGTAATTGTCGTAGTAGATTCCCAAAGTGCGCATGTCCACAAACATTTGCGAGTGCCTCACTGTCGGAATGAACCCAATGATGTTGCACTCACGACAGTTGCCCATGTCCACACCATGGTTTGGATAGTCTGTCGGAGTGGGCTGGAAGTGTTCGAACCAGAGCTGGAAAAACAAAAAGGGAGTGGCGGATAAATTAGAGGAGAGAAGAAGGCTGCTATTTCATGCAAACATGATCGTTAATGATCTGAACTCGACGCACCCAAGATCAGACGCTGAACTGGTATGGAGTACACGAGTGTTAGAGAAGGTTGCCATGGCAACCGAGGAAATTGGAATAATTTTGCATTGGATAGAAAGAGAGGAGAGTTTGGCTGTATATACGGAAGTCTTGCTTATGATACTTAGGCTTTTCAAACAATGCTGTACAGCTGTCGGACAATATTCAAGTTAAATATCGTCAGTCATCTTTCGAGCATCAAGAACGCAAGGGCTATGAATATGGTGGATGGTCCACTTTTCTGTTTCTCTAAAGCACTAGCTCATAATTTCAGATAAAGGCTATTTTTGTCGTCAAACGGTATGCCGAAGCAACGATAAGCGTTACAGAAAATTTATTTTGAATAGACTGTAAGCAAGCCATTCAGAGCAGGTACACTATATTCCACCCAGCCTCAATTTCAATACTAGCGAGAGTAAAGACGCTGACGAATATTCTTGAAGACGGAATGAAAAGTTTTATTGAAACGAATAAGAAATTTGAGCTGTAGATGAGCTTTTTGTGCTCAGTTATAGTGCTAAAAATCATTAACTCATAATGAAGCCGTGGAAACTGTGTGATGAGCACTTGCGACATACAAGTGCGATTATGTGACATCCCCGAATTTTAAATTTGGCCAGGAACTGAACCTAATCTTACTGTCTCCACCTGATGACGGCAAACAGCCGTGTGTGTAAGTGCGGGGGATGTGAGCAACAGATTACTTTGGCCAGAACTAGTTTGGTATTTACGTGGCTCGACGCGAAATTGACTATGCGATCGATCTTGACAACACACGGGTTTAAAATAGTAACTATGGTAACTAAGGCGCCGGTGCACCGAGCTTCGGATTCAAACACACCGTGCCGTTCATACGTTCGACCAATCGGCCAACAATGCAAGCCAGCTTCGTGTCGCGGTGCGGTCTAGGCCATAGCTAGATGCGACACAGGATAATTCTTCTTTCAAAGTAATCACAGAATATACGGAATCAAGAGTACCTAAAATGTTTGAAACGGCAACCACTTATAATTTGTGTCCGTTTATGGAAATTGTTGCCACAAATTTATGTGGGATGGTTTGTTCTGATCCACAATTTTTGATAATTTCCAAACCACTTGAGGGTGAAAATCTCAGCTTTGCATGGACACGTTGGTACACGAAGCCCTATTCCACCATTCCTGGTAAAATGCTTCGATGCCGCTAAATTTGCGTTTGAGTGCAACAAGTAGAGATCGATTTGATGTTATCCAAAATTCGGACCATGTTGTTTGTCTCCTTCGGTGGATGTCGACCATAGACGTACATCACAGGCGAATGTCATTTTCATGCTCCACAGAATTTCGGACCACTAAACAGTCCGATTCTAGAGGAACAATCCCTTTCTTTCGAACTCGCAGGGTCAATGCCAAGAACTTTCATATCTTTATCGCAAACGTCTTGGCGCAGCAATGGTCGACCTCCTGATTTCAACTCACCATAGCGTAGATCTTTTGGAATACGACCATTGCCCATACTGAACAGATGACCCAGCCAGCATACACGGTGCTGTCGTAGTGAGGTGAACATGCTCTGCAGACCAGCTTTAGAAAGCACTTCAGCGTTCGTTGCTTCGTCCATCCACGATATGTTCAAGATACGACGGATGCTTCGTAGATGGAAAGCATTCAGCTTCCGTTCGTGTCTTGCATGGGTGGTCCAGTTGTCACTGCCGGATGCTAAGTTAAAGCTAAACTGAAAAAGTGATCTTAGCGAGGCCACAACGGTTTACTTTTACCTACCGATGTGAAAATAACGTGTAATACAATGATAAAACGGCCAACAAAATGGATTCCAGCGTACCTGCATTATGCGATCGATTTGACTGTGATGGAACAGGAATATAGGGTCGTTTCCCGCGGTGGGCGAACAGCAAAAACTTCCGAGAACCATGTTATGCACCTTGTTATGCATACTCATCGAGATGCCGGGCATATTGCAAAATCCTTCGAGTGCCTCGTGGAACCCTCTGCATTTCTTCTTGTCTTCGGTGTCTTGCGGTAGATAGAATCTGAAGTTTAAAAGGGGGACTTTTCGAATTTAATTTATGTAAATTGACCTCGAGAGATTCCACTGGAATCTAAAATGAGATTTTCGAGTTTTTTATTAGCACAGGGAAGTTTACGCTTAAATGAGATGAAAAAGTACAGAGAGTAACGCGGAAGTGCACAATGGTAAACAATCAGCCATTTATTGTTGCTAAGCAACTGACTGTACGTTTAAGTGCAAACAATGTACGAATGTACTAGGGCAAATTAATTGCGACTTCATATTACTCAAATCTCGAGCATATTCAAGTATTAAAAGCGAACGAATATACCAGGATTATAGCATAAAACCGGCAGTGTAATGTGATATAGTACATCGCTACAAGTGCTTTTGCAAAAACACAACACCATGGTTATTTAGAAGCAGGAAGCTCACATTCGCATCATGCGAAGGCAAGCGGAACTGGTGGGGCATTGAAACCCATAAAGCAGAATGCTCACGGAGGGATATTCATACATAAAATGTTGTTGCCTTTTCAAACGCAAGGTAAGCAAGATTTATCATTCACGTGAGTTCTGTCGGATATCCTTTATCATTTACACATACGGGATATTTTTGCGGAAGACGGAACAATAGTTTCCCATTGGTCGAATTATCCCGAGTCACTGAACATTTTTTTAAACTGTCGATTGGAATGACTTCTTGATACTTGAGCCGAACGAGAATGCTGAAAAATTAAACGATTTAAGCAGCTAGACGAGTAGGATAACCCTTGGACAACGATGCCAGGATGACGGACTACGTGAAACATACTCGTGGTGGTGAGGGAAAGGGACACGAGGCCTTTGTGCGCGAGTCGTGCGTACTAAACGCGTTGGTCAATTGGCGTCACCTCGTTGTGTTGTGCGATTCGTGGGTGAACGTAATTAGCGTTCGATGGGTTGACCTCAGGAATGAAACTAGACGCAATCAACAAGTGGGCGCGAAACGAGGCGGGTTGGTGACGTCGAGTGTTCTCGAAGATAAGATAGTAAATCCATGGACGTACTATATAGGTAGCAGGTCGCTGTGGCACATTTACGAGTCTGGTCATGTACATATTAACACATTGACTGCATTATGCGCGGTATATGGTATACGCGTTAGCACTGAAGCGATACAGGATTGAACACGTCACCCCACAGGCATACAGACTATTTTGAGAGTCGCAGTCAAAGTGTTAAAGTAATTTCATGACCAGCAGTCCGTATCATGAACTGAGCTATGGCTCTCAAAATACAAACGCGGAAACTCAAATATTGATGCCTATACATCAAGTTGGTGCGCGGAATTTGAGAGTGGAATCACTAAGATATAGCATAATACGCAGAGTTAAGTAAAAAGGAACAGATTCAAGTTGAAGTTATTGAACATGGTGAAGGTGTATATTGGGCGAGGTGTTGACAGCAATTAGAATAAAGTGCTTCACAGTTAAACCTTTTATATCTGTTTAAACTTAGCTTCTCAATACTATTCAATTACTCTGGAAGACCCATGATCATCGACGAAACAAGAGAATATTTGTAGACGGTTGTTCATCGCTTAAAGAAGGAACACATTCTTACCGGGGAGCTTGTTATAGGTACATTCCACACATTTGAAATCATGATCTGGATCAACCAACTTGCGTCATTGAATACTAGGATTTCCTAAAAACCTAGCCATGCAAACACAAGTGTAGTTCCGTACTTTCGACCAAAACTATAAACGAGGACGCTCGCTTTACCATGATACTCACTTATCGCGACTCATTGTGAATTCCAGCTCTTGAGTGGTCGGGAATTCAGTTTGCATATAATGTCGATTCAGCGGTTTCCAGTTCGGCCACATCACGTGACACCCAACACACTGCGTTCCATGTGGAGACATACCACAGTTCTCTGTCCAGTTGGAAAATGGACTTCCCGGGTGGATTAAACGAATTCCGTTGACAAACGGACCAGGGGCACCGACCAGACTGTTCACACAAACTTCACACTCAACCGCATCCGTCCAATCCCAATACGGAACCGCAAAATCATCCCAGCCGTACATCTTTTTGGCAATTTTTTGCAGTTCTCTTTCCCACACGAGAAGATAGTAACGGTGCCAGGTGGCGAACCCAATCACGTTGTGGTTGTTGTCGATCTTCTTACGGAGATGACAACTCACGTCATTTTTGAACATTGTCCCCCGACTGGCATAATCATGAAGGTAGGCAATCAGGTATTGCACATTCACATCCAAGAACTTTGGCTTCCACAATGGGTCAGAATGATATCGATCCTTTTCAAAAAGAATCAAATAGTCTGTAGGTGTTTCCGTTGTCGCAGCTACGATATTCACAAACTTCTTGCGTTCTTCCGGGGTGTACGAAAATATATTACGACGTACAACTTTGTGTCGCTTGTCACATCGCCGACCCTTCCATCCGTACCAACATTCGTCGCACGCGACTCCAAAATAATTACCTTCACATTTGCAAGTGTATTTGAAAAATCGTGTCGGCCAGAACGCCCGGTCATCGGGAAGTTGATATGTTGGTATCGCATCGTGTTGCACGTACACGCGCTGACAGGTTCCGATTCCATGACCACCACAGGGATGCACTGAACCTTTCGGTATCGGGCAGCATACACCACTACCCCCAATTGCAGTGATATTGTTCACGCAAATTTTCGGGATCAAAGCATCCGCGGATGAAAGCCACAGCGCAAGCACCACCGCTACAACGATTTGCATAGCTCCGTTAATAGCGGAATTCTTCTCGAAGATCTCAATAGAAAAGTGATGGTAAATTTCCAGTCGTACGTCTTTTAGCAACACTTGCACCGAAACTTCGTAGTTGCAAACATGTGATCTCATTCGTTGGTCAATGCCTGCACGTTCAAGGCATTCAGTTCGCATTCGATAACCGCAGGCAGCATTTGTGATGTTGCTATTTGAACGGATTCGAGAAACCAGCCCTTATAGCCCTTCCAATCGAAGGTCAAGAATATGATAGTGAAATTTGTGAGCGACATGAAAACGAAATTAAAAAAAGTAAAAGCAGAATTTACCACGTCTTATACTTGCACTTACTAAATCGCAGTCAAAAGACAATCGACGCAAAGAATCGATTTTCGCAGGGTGCAGATGGAATTAGGCCAGGTCATGTGAGAGAGAGAAATCACTCTCCAGGATTACGAATAGACAAGTGCTGGTTTACCCAGCGCAAGAATCAACACCGAAATAATACGATTGGATGTTATTCATTAAAAGGAATAGCTTTAAGATCTGGGAGTTGAATGACGTATGTTGTACCACATAATCAGCTGATATTTTAAGTAGTCTACAACTAGGTCCAACTGCAGAGAGAACTCCAGCAAAATTTTAGATCATGATACGCCACCGATAATGGGTTGCAATTGAGAATTTACCTCAAACAAACAACCATAGCCATGACCATAGAAAACCTGACAACACCTGAGCATATACACAGTCTAACATGCTATACGGGACAGCCTACACTAAGGCTTGCACAAGTCTGAATCCAGGCACTGCCACGCTGCCAGAAATTGCGCGTGGCAGTGAGACTCCAGCGTGTGTCGACATGCAGGTCAGAATCTTGGGCAAATCAATTTAGTGGTGTTATCTTCCAGGCACACAATTACACATCGCGCACAGCTTTCACATATACTGCAATTTTGCGCGAACGCGATGTCAACACCGGTGCAGCAAAATGGATATTGCCCCCCCCCACGTCATTGCACTCAACTTGCACGAGTCTCACTGCACCCGAGTCTAAACAATCTTTACTCTAGATAGGCGAACAAGACCACTCAGGTATTATAATATAGAATCACTAGACAATGAGCTGCTAAGCAAAAAGACTGAAGGGAAATAACGACTAAAAATCTAACGTGACAGGAAACAGTAACGCACAACACTCACGCGAATGTCGTGTAAACCGAAACGAGTATGCGCTTCAACAATGGAACAATTTAAACGGTTTCACCTTAATATCAAAAGCAAGCTCCCCAGGAACAAACGAACTATTCAACGGGATATCACTGAAAGCTAGAATGTTGAAACAGAGGCATTAGTTGAAAGGAACGAAAATCCCGTTAAACCTATATGGGTTGGGTTGCACGGAGGCTTTGGCGTATTTAGACAAGCCAATTGTAATATGCTTCAACAAATGAGACAATTCACAACACTTGAATGCATGTTTGATTCAAGTTCTAGACACCTCATCCCAATGTGTTTGTGCCTAATCTTTTATAGGTTCAGTAGCTTTTTGAGTCCCACCACTCCCCATACCTCAGAATATTTGACTATCATGGTTGTGTGATAGTTAAGCAATTTGTATTTGTTACCGGTGTAATGCTGTCCGTGATGATGATGACTGATAAAAAAGAAATAAGACGTCCGCAGATCCTCAACAATCACTGTAGTTACTCGGTACTATTGAATACGCAACGCAACTACCCCGAATTGAATTATTGTTAGCGACGTGGATAAAAAACCAGTTAATGTACATAGACTGCACGGGTTAGGTCACGAATTGCTAATGGGAAATCATCATTCTCCTCATGCGGTTTTGTTTGCCGCTCTTAATTTGGAATGGTGTCGTTGCAAGGGTGACTAGACTCTGGCTTGGCTCAAGTAATGAGGGTTTTTACTGTTAAACTATATGCGGCTGTTGCGACGGGAGCCCCAGGTTGCGGTCTATTTCTCATATCTGTCTACGCCTGGGCAACCGGACAGTAATATCGTTCACGTGCAGTCTCTGACTGTGTGGTACTTTGCCTGGATCAGGCTTGTGCTTTCATACCAAGAGATCAGAATTCATAGTGGTTTCCTACTCTTAGTGATATGGCCCCAAATCGTGTTCAATGGCGGTCTTGTTGTGGACCTCTTCTTGAAGTGTTTGATTAATCTTGTCGGTTGTCAAGTGAAGTGACGAGGAAAGCTTGTTATGATGCGCGTCAGTGAAATCCGCAAGGAAGCTGTCACGCTGATGTCGCTCTACTCGTCCACAACACTTGCTTAAATGCATGTTTGATTAGAGGTGTGGACACCTTATCCCAGTGTGCCTGTGCGTAATCTTCTACAGGTTCAGTTGTTTTTAATCCCAACCTACCCATCATTCTAGAATTTTTACCATGTCATGGTTGTATAACAGTTAAGCGATGTTTGGAGAATATGTCGTTTATATTCATGACTACGCATCCGTGCCAAGCCCATCGAACTATTCACAAAGTTGATCACGACGGTCCATAATGGAAGCACTGGACTCGAGTTTCGCTCTTATTTAAGCTCGTCAGCAGTGCATATCCTCCGCTTCGGGTGGAATTTGAACCCACGACCATCACCATTGTAATCCCACGCCTTAACAACCTGGTCTACCGTCCACCGTTTGACCGATCGCAATTAAGCATTTATGAATCTGTTCTCCAGACTGGCACATTTGAGTAGCTTTGTTTGCCCAACCAGTTCAGAAGGAGCCAGCAACAGTTAAGCACTTGCTACTGGTTGCCAGTGATGCTGATGATGATAAATACGAAAAAGTACCGGGCAACGACGTCAACTCCACCGCATGGGTCAACATAGAGGTATGTATCCAACCTAGCTGAACCACGAAAAACGAAAACTCTCTCCGTAACATGTATTCCAAAGATTCTGCTGTACATTAATAACTGGATGAAACATTTTCTATACAGGAAGCGCTTGCAACAAATCGAAGCAGTTGGTACCGGAATTGTGGACAATTCGACTGACAAGCAAGCTCGCCGATGGGGAGAGAATATTATCCATACGATCTGCAACAGATTTGGGGATTAAGGAGGACACTTGAATGTGTAACATTTATTAAATTTGTATGAAAGAATATAGAAATTTCACGTATGAATAATGCCAGGAGCTACGTACAGATTGCGGCAACAAAAACGGGGATTTTAATCGACTCTAGTAAACCACCACCAGTATCATGGGACAGCATTACACCGACACAGCAAGTGCTCAACTGTCCGGTCACTTAATCGTCAAACACTTAATCGCCGACACTTAATCCCTAGACATTTAACCCCCAAGTTCATCCCCAGTCTGATAACTTATGAAGAATACGTTTAAATGAATTTATTTTAAGAACGTCAATCTTTCCGTAGTCGAGTATCGCTGAATTGCTCGAGATGCCATACCATGCAACCAAAAATAAGTGAACTAGGGATGAAAGCAGTTTATGAGACAGACGATGATTTAAGCCTCATGATTTTGCCGTTGAATGACGCATTACAGTCACTCTTTTCTTGCCAACATCTCACTATGTGGACATTTCTTAACGGTTTACGAAAGGATTGCCGACAGCATACGTTCTAAGTTCTTCAAGCAAGTGCTGGGGTTCATATTAAACAGAAGAAGAAGGATGCTAAGATATGCGCATTCTTCAGAAGTTATCAAACTGACTGACTGAAGATTAAGTGTCAGTAAACCAGGGTCAGGACCCAAAAAGCGAGTGAACCTGTAGAGGCAGACACACTGGGATTAGGTGCCTATATATCTTGAATCGAAAACGCAATCAACCAAGTGCTGTGAACGAGTAAAGTGACGTCAGCGTGACACCTTCCTTCCAGCTTCCACCGTCACACAACATAACAAGCGTTCCCCGTCACTCCATTGACCACATACGAGAGAAAAACAACCAATCCAAGTGATCTACAACAAGATCACCACTGAATGTGATTCGGTGTCCAGCAGGATTAATCAAGAATCCGTATACGACGTCTCCTTGGTATGGTATGAAAGCACAAGCCTGATCCAGGCAAAGTGCCGCACAGTCAGAGACTGCACGTGGGCTAAGTGACTGTCAGACTGCCCAGGCCTAGATAGATATGAGGAAGAAAAAAGAACAGGACTCTTAGAGTGGAGAATCACAGAAAGTAGTCAAGAAACGAGAACGAAATATTGATGCAGAGGTATGAGAACATCGACAAGCCTTTCAAGACACACTCAAGTCAAAGAATCGTAAAAAGTGTTTTAAAGATGACAAAGCAATCATTGACAGAGAGCAACCGTTTGAAAAGTAGATTATTGATCACCATCCCGCATTGCCACCGATTTTTGAATGGAATTCTAAAAGTGGTGGTAGTGACTTAAACACTGATATGCTATCGCCAAGTTTTTAAACCAAAAGACCCGAGAAATCATGCTTTAACGGTGGAACGGAAAGCGTGGTTTTGTGCGTCGAGTCAAGAAGCAGTGAAGTACAAAAATCTGCTAACAAACGCTGGAGAAATTCAGATTCGTTACGTTGATCAACCTACCGTCTTGAATGGTTTCCTTTATCGCATGGATAACCGTTTCGAAGGACATTTGCTGCACGGGTGATGGATGGCCTACAAAAGCGTTCCGGTTGAACGCACGATAGGCACCCGATTTGGTCATGTAGTCAGCAATCAAACAAAGATGACGACTGTTCACGTGAATACCGTAATGCCCGAAGACGCTGGACACCTCCTAGACGGCGAGACAGAGGGAGATGAACTTTTCGATGCGGGAATTCAGCAGTTAATTAACAAAAGCTGGCAAACACAACGTTTCAATCAGCACCACGGCATAGTTTGCTTTATCAGCATACTAAAAATTGTATAAAATTAACGAAGATTTAATTGCGTCCCTAGGTTAAAACTACGACAAACCATGTGAGATTGCCACCTCTAATTACACATGGAGCTACGGCGTTCAAATCGGGGTTGCAACTAAGATCAAGGTAACGGGGGTATGAACCACCACAGTGAAGTAAGATAGCAATCCATGTAACGCTGTTTAATTAAAAAATGAGACATGAAAATTGTACAGTAGTGCAATCGTACAGTAATTCTGTGCAGTGAAGTTAACATTGATTTACCACCGGTACTGAGGTGCATGCGGAATCACGCTGCAGCCTCACTGCCAGTTCCCCTTTCTTACATCCGTCTATACCTGGGCAACCTGACAGTATCTCAGCCCACATTCAGTCTACGAATGTGCAATCATGCTGTACTTCTGTGCTGTGCGGCTAACACCGTGCTAAATTGATTGACCACCGGTTGTGAGCTGCATGCTGAAACACGCTGGAGTCTCACTAGGATTTCTCTCTCTATTTTGTTTTGCATATCTGCCTAGACCTGGACAACCTGACAGTAATATCGCCCACATTCAGTCTCTGACTGTGCGGCATTTTGCATGGACCTAGGCTTGTGATTTCATACATAATTAGCACACTGGAACTCCTACCGAGTCATAAATGGTAAAGCCGAGACTGAGGTTGAGTGTATGCAGACAATGCGCTACACATCAAAGAATGCATCAAATCACAAGGGAAACAAAATGAATCAACAATAGAGATGCACATGAAGACCAGGACTGGTGGTGCAAAAATAGCGATCCGCGACCAGGTATCTGTCACGGCTGCATTGGAAGGATACGATGAGAACTGCAATGAGAAAGTATCCGGCTCCCGACACTACCAAGGAAAATCCATATCGATAGCTATTAGAAATACAATACTGCTGCGGTCTGATCGGCAAAATTATTCCGATTGATTGCTCTTGTTCGTATGAACTGAATACAGCACTTTCGCACAGGTTTTAAGGCTTTGTAGACAAATCTCAAGCACAAATGACAATATATATATATATATATATATATTGCACAATCTGAAAAAGATACGATGTAGTTCAACAGGTATTTAACGTAGGCGTAATACTACCCCGCTGCATACACCTAAGTAGGGGACATTTCGCTTAGATGGGTCCCATCTCGAACATTTAGCGCATTGGCTTGACCTACAGGACAATCAATGACTGTGCAAGGATCAGGCTTGTGTTTTCATACACACAAGAGGAGTGAGAATAGTTCACACCAATCGATGGCCGATGACCGACGTAGCAATTCGTACATCCAATTCCGAAGACTTCCAGTGGGGCTCGATTGCAGCCTGTTCCATGAATAGCACAAAGGTGTTATATCTGTGATTTACTACTACTGGCCCAGCAAGAGGGTTCGACAGAACACAACTGTAACTGAACGCGTTCACTGTCTATACAACAAAAGGGAGTCAAATCCAACGCGTCACGATGTCATTATTGGATATACAGTGAATCCACCTACAACGAACTCGTTTTCAACGAATTCTTGGGTTGAACGAACACACCATGATTTTCCAAATAAATTCCTTTTTGTAAGCCTATTTAAAACATTCGTACAACGAATCTGTTCGTTACGAATCTCGCCTTTTACGAACACTGTACACGTTCCCGACAGCTATGTTTGTTCAATAAAGTTCATACATACAACGAACTCGTTTTGTCTTGCTCCGTCAAGGGTGGCCTGCAGTGCGCTAAGAATAGAACTGACACACAGCTTGGCGAGACACAGGCAGCCTAGCCTACAGTGTGCTAACGGACTCGCACGCACGCACAAGAAAATCACGTGAGTTCTCTGTGAACGGTACAGCCGCAGTGCCATTGTCGGACGAAGACAGTGACACAGAAGTCGTAGCTCCGTCTGTGAAAGATGCCAGGAGTGCTCTTGATCTCTACAGGAGATTTTTTAGGATAGAATGAAGAGGCGTCGAAAGAGAGATCGAGGCGGCGGCGAAGTCAAAACTTAAACAAAAGAGCATCGCCAGCTACGTCATGAAACGTGAGATTGGACTGTCACAGTGTGTGCAAGATGATTTTACTACTTCGTTTTAGAATAAATTTACTAATATTAACATGAACTTGGATTTAATGTTGTGATCTTTGTGCTGTGGCATCATCTAATCATCAAATGGATTACACACACGCAGAAACACACAAAGGTAAGACATTTTTCACGGCCGTGCACGGCAAAATCACGCCTGACAATGCGTTTTACTTGCAACGAATCCGCTTTTTTAGAACATTTTACTCTCTCCCCGCGATTCGTTGTACCCCGTGTTCCACTTAATTGGCTTTTATTCGAGAACGCTTGCCAGGCGAAAACCCACCACATCATCAAACATCGCCACCAAACTTTTCGCTGAACCGAATCCAGTCAGTGGAAACCACAAGGAGGTATTTCGACACGCAATAATCTAGGTTACTTCGTGAGAATGACAATAGAACGCAATTGCAAACGATGAATCGAGCTAGAATGAGAACATCAACTATTCATCAAACGTACTTTTACAATAGCTGCTCGAGCGGCCTCGATACCGTAGGTTTGGCAAATAATTCCAATGTTATTTGTGTACAGACGGTTCAGATCAAACACGCCAGGATATCGCATCATTTCCTGAAAGAATAAAGATAAACGGAAGAGTATAAAAAACTGAAAGCAAAATTAATGCAATTATTAGGTAGGAAATATGGACACTGCATTGAATTAAATTGAGATCCCAAGACAATCATGAACACGAAGCAGTCTTCATGGGGGTTGGCAATCAATAAATGAATGAGAAAAGAAGATGCACTTCCGCGCAGATCGACATTGCGCCGTTATTAGACAAAATGGATTACGATGCACGTACACTGCATTGAATTAAAGTGAGACCCCAAGACAATCATGAACACGAAGCAGTCTTCATGGGGGTTGGCAATCAATAAATGAATGAGAAAAGAAGATGCACTTTCGCGCAGATCGACATTGCGCCGTTATTAGACAAAAATGGATTACGGTGCACGTACACAGTGACCACACAAAATGCCACATTTTAAACTCATGTCAAAAGAGAATAGAAAACGAGATCACACAATTTGGAAAAACATGAAATAGTAGTGTTCGATGGTGGAAAAAGTTCAAACAATTGCGAAGGATAAGTTAAATAAACATTCATTTTGACACCAACCAATCAAGAACCAGTTTAAACGTAAGTCCCGCTGAAAAGCGAGTCGGCGACTTGTACCGAAACCGAGAGAGAGCAAGCAATGGACACGAAGATTAGCCGGTGATTTACAAAGACCTGTTGCCATGTAAGCGGGTTGCATGTCGAATGGAGAAAACGGAGATGTTTAACCGACTTTTTATCGCCGACTGCCATGTCTCCTCCGGCGTTACTTGTATGCAATACGCCTCGTTCTCCTGACACGAGGCTTACAACAATTTCTTACGTTAACTTGTCTTGTAGTTTATCTAATTCTCTGTACTGTTCACAGGCCTTTTTCCTGAACTTCGTTCAAAAATTGTGTAAGTTATCAGACGATGTATGCAAATCGTTCCACTTGCTAGGAAACCACTGCTAAACAACACTATTATTCTCGTGGTCGATTTTTAGAAATAAGCCCACTCATACTTTTCATCTCCTTCACAACGATTGACTTGAAGGTTAATGATGATTCATTACTCGGTTGAGGCATATAAAATTGGCACCCAGAATGTTCTGATATCAAAGGTCATTCACTCTGTTTGCCTCAAGATATCTCTATCAAATTAGGTTGCCAATAAACGAGTGAGGTACAATTTGCCTCGTTTTTTGCGGGGCCTTCAAATCGGCCGTGCATACAATTAATTTCTCCAATGGTAAAATGCATCAAATATTTTCGGATCAACTGAGGTCAAATTTGGACGTGCACTTTAGAACGAAGTACGAGATACCGGGACTTGCAGTGAAACGTTTGACCCAAAAAGTTTTGCTAGTAAACTGGATCGTATGTCAATCAATTTAGACGGACAAGAAAAATCGTTCAGTCGACAAATTGTAACTCGATGTCGGGACATGTTTATCATTTTTTAAATTTGTGGTGAAATTATTGTAACAGCTGAAAATGCGTGTGTGCGAATAAAGTCAATTTCTTCTTCTTTTCTAGCCCCCACCCTTCTGAACAATAATTTTGGAGCTGAAATCTTAAATATTTAGGAACAAAGGTCTTCATTACGATTTCGATAAAATTACAACATTAATGTTAATAGGAGCATATTAACAACCGTTTTATATTTATATATATATTCTTTGGCAAAGTGAAAGAAACAAACACATACAGGGTCATACTCGAGCAGGACTCAAACAAAGACTCCATGGAGAATGGAAATATAAAACAATAAGTGCTCATATTTCTAGCATTTACAATACAAGATGAGCATAAAATAGCTTAAATTATTAATTAAAAGAAAATACGCGCTACAAAAAATTGATAGCGGTGTAGCTATGAAACGTAATTAAGATCTAGGGTGTAAAGACAAGAGAGGAGGGAAAAAACAACAATACGATTTCTAACAAAGTCAAAAAATGAGCGTTTCGAATAAGTGATCACGGAATAATTCATTTTAAATAGATCATCGTACACACCTATATCGTATAAGGAAATTCCAAAATGTATAAATACTTGATGGATGAAAAAAGAGTGCCAATCGATGATAAAAATATCATCGCATCGGATGCAAAAATGAGCCAAAGTTTGCCGAAAAAAGTTATAGGCTATCAAACAAAAGTAAATGGAACTACAGTGGTGAACAATTCCCAGGGAAAAACCTGCAATTAACAAGCAGAGGTGGTGTGCCTGTGAGCAGTTGAGGCTACACAAAACAATTTAAATAGTGATACTACTCACAAAAGCAAGTAGCAGAATATTATACTTACAATCATATTAATGCCTTCCACACGGAACATCCATTCATTTGCGTTGGAACGATCGACTATAACTTTCTCGATTCCAGGAACCGAAGAGACTACACTCTTGTTTACGATCCGCATGACTATTGTCTTTAAATCGACCGATATTCGTCCTTCTTTGGGATCAAACATCTGCAAAGATTAATATTACGGTTTCATGAATATGGTATGAAATCACAGGCCAAGCAAAGCGCCGCAGAGTCATCTAGTGCTAAAATACTGACAGATTGTTCAGGTCGAGACAAATATATAAAAGTGGACGGCAGTGAGACTCCAACGTGTTTCCTCTCCGAGAACATGATGTCAAAGTGAATTTAAACGATTCAGTAAAGAAACCAGCGAATAAGCGAATCCAGTACCTAGCGGAACTGCTCTTACTAACGTGTTAAGGGATTTAAACTAACCTCGGTCAAAGAACATTGATCTCCAAGGTGAACGAAACTCGAGTCGTATTCCCACTATGGGCTTACATAATCAACTTTGAGGATTTTAGTAGTGGAATCTTGAATCGTTCTAACGCAATCCTTCCGAAACCCGAAATATTACGAGTTCGCAATTGTCCTCGTGGTGGGTACTTTCGGCGCTTCCTGCCCTTGAGTTGTACCGGGGGATGTTCAGCATAACATTCGCAAACTGGTGATTAGCACTCATCGCTAATGCACTTTCAGAATAAGACCGTTGCGATGCTTCATTGTCGTACCTAACGGATTTTCAGTCTCTATCAGACAATAACGAATACTTCGCTTTGGGATTTAAAGCGAAGCGAACATTCGCTTCGCTTCGCCTTTGCGAAGTGCACTTCGGATATTCGCTTTGATACTATTCGCTATTGCGAAGGGCAGTTAGGGCACTTCGAAAATTCGCTTCGCTCCAAAAAAGTGACATTCGTTATTGTCTGGTCTCTATTGACCCCCGGGAGTAATAAATAACGCATTGCTTTCGTAGAAATGCAGCACTTTGCTAGCCTTATTAACTGCACAGCACAATCAAAAGCTTACGAGAATGTGCACCTCACCGAGATTGCAAACGTTGGTTGATAAACAACAAGATTCAGACGAATTTAAGAAAATAGAGAATTGGGATATTTACAGCCCAAGATAAGATAGATATAAGAATGGTGGATTATTTCTAAAGCTACCGCATGTTACTTCCTGCTCATGATTAGTAAATGACTTAAGCTCTTTGATATTCATTAAAATTGCTCCTTTGAGGGCCTACGAGGTCGATAGTACTTAAACGAAGCGAACACCGGGACAGAAACTTCAAACTCATTACTGTGCCCAGAGACCTTGAGTCGAACTCACCGGCAGAATGCAACATTCCAAATGGATAACTCCCGGTGTGTGAAAACAGAGGATTAATGTAATTCTGTATGCTATGCCTAATCGATCAAACGAAACCTTCCAGCCAGTGATGAAGAACACAGTGCGCCAGCTTCTCATTTCTGCCATGTGAATTTCAACCCATGGAGCCAAGAACACCGCTGGAATGTGCTTTACTCATGCAACGGCTGATAACAAGGAAAACGTTATCGAACCCGTGCGAAAAAGCTGCAAGATTGGCCGATGATAAACATAATCAAAGTAACATGAAGCGTTTCAACGAGAAGTAGTAGCTCAGTAGATAAAAGCACACAAAAGTTGTACCGATGGTCTGTCGATTGTACAACTCGTTGCGAAGCAAACATATGCATAATCTGGTTACCGCTGTTTAGGAAAGGGAACAAATTAAGCAAAATACCGCCAACCTAAAGGGGCTTGCGTGCGATTCTGCGAAGCCAAGGAATCAGATGTAGAGCAATGCGAATTTTCACATGGGATATGGTATGGCAAGACTGCCTGAGAACTGACGAAGCAAACAAACACATATATTATATAGACTAATAAGAGTGATTTTCACTCGTTGGGCGACTAGTTTAACAGTAAAGCAGTAGAAGCAGGTTAAATTGACAAAACAGGTCGTCTAAAGAACGGTTGGTCAGGAAGGTAGGCGGACAATAAAAATTGTACGAAATCACAAGTTTCATTCAGAGACTGCACACGGACTAAGATACTATTAGATGGCCAAAATCTGGAAAGTAATATAGTAAATTGATGAATAAAAACGCGATTCCAGTGCCTTTTCGCAGGTAGCGGAGCACCGCTGGAAATTCAATTTAGCATGGTGATATTTGCAGCGTACAGAAGTACTGCACGATCGCACATTCGCGGGCAAATTTTGGATGATGCTGGACGTTATCTGCTCTCTAGAAGTGAAGGATCAGAAAAGGTGAAACAACAGAAGCGACAAAACCACTACACAACCGCGGTTGCTCTTCAACTGGAGAGCAATCGGACTTACACAAATGGTCAATCGGGCCCAAGTTGGAGGATTACTGCGATCGAATTGATAGTCACTGAAACGGGCGTGCAGACGAGTGACGAACTGGAAACAACGGAGAAATGTGGCTGAGATGATTGTGACTAAAAGCAACAGGAAAAAGGCAGGCACCTACGATCTGAGAAATCGTGTGATGATAATATTAATAAAGCCCAGCTGTCCAATGGGAAATAGAAGGGCATCAGCACCTACGAACATGAAACAAATCAACACCAACGATTAGTACTGGCCACACACGGCTAAAACTAAGGTTTACATATTTCCTCAATCGAAGGATCTATATTCAACTTTACCAACGATGTGAAAACAGCTACCGCCGCAGGAAACGGCGCGCATATGCCCCCATCAGTTTTTATGAAAACATTATGACCACGAATTCAAATGAGCAACATTCGTGATCGACAGAAAAAAGCACTCACATGATTATGAAAACTGAGTAAATGAACCTTATAAAACTGATGCGTGGTCGTGCCAGGGCCAATTGGCAAACTTTTTCAAAGAGAAATAATCGGTTCTGACAATGTGGAGGAATGCGGGTAGCCAAATCCGTGCCAGGCATAAACTGAGTACTGGTAGAGCTCGCCAGTTTAGCGTCTAATTACTGAAATTGGAGACGAACATGGGCCTCGGTGGCGGCAGAGAATCATCCCCTAGTATGCAACAAACACTCAAGGTTGATCGTAACCACCAACTGCAATTGCGTTTGCTGATATTCAGCCACACCAAAATAGTCTATGAATGATATAGGAAGTACGTTGATATTAAACAAGTAAAGGATCGGCCCGTTAGAAAGAAGCGGTTTCTGGGTAAAGATAAAGAGGTCAGCATATGGTATGGTATGAAAGCACAAGCCTGATCAAGGCAAAGTGCCGCAAAGTATGTGTGGCCGCCCAGGCGAGAGAAAGAACAGCATCTGGCGAAAATAAACGCAGCTACAACCACTGAAATGTCCGACATCACAGAGACAGAGACTCAATATTCGGACGAAATAAAAAGTGACGAGCTTGAAGTGTAACGGTTGTGTGAGTTAGGTACCTCACATCAAGGCATTATTCGTCATGATATTCAATTAATTTCGGATACAAGACGGATTGGAAACATTTCACGAGTAAAACAAACAGTAAATCACACGCCAAAATTGTCAAAAATCAAACATAATATTGGGTAAAAAGGATTATTACACACCGTCCTTCGACTTTCTACTTCGAATTCATCTGATTTATCTTGTTTTTCACTTTGGTCACACGCTTCGGCGTCAGAATGTAACTCCTCCTCATCAGCGTCTTGATCGGGATTATCGAATTCCTCGGTCAATCCACTCAGTTCCGCTAAATCCAGACGATTCTCCGTAACTGTAACTGTGGGTGCGGATGTGCCACGAGGATGTTTTGCCAAGTTAGAGTTTCCAGCGCGTTCGACCTCTTCGTCGTCCTCCTCCTCATCGTCATCTTCATTTCTAATTTTGCCGGCTTTGACAGCGAGTTCACGAAGCTCTGCAGCTTCATCGTCGTCATCCACATCCAGATCAACAATATCCTCCTGGTCAACAACATTATCTCGACCGACAGCATCATTTTCTGCCTCCAATCGACGGCGCCGTGTGGCCTGTGATGGAGTAGACGTAGGTAAGAAACGGAATAAAAAACTCGCAGTAGGTAGGCGCAGTGGGCACACAAACCTCATGACCATCGTCTTCGTTCCATTCATCGTCGTCTTTTCGGTGCTTGGCCTCAGCGACAGTATCATCTACGTCGTCCGGATCGTTGGCACCACCACCAGCCTGTTGCTGGTGACGAGCAAAGGCAGACAAGGCGAAACTCCGTATGAGACTGCCGGACAACAGGAATATTGAGAGAGGAACAACACAATAAGTAGTCAAACAGTGACAGGTGGTATGAAAGCGGAAACGTGATGAAAACGCAACTGCAAATGATCGAAAACAAAGCGTTCTTAGGAGAATGTCAGCAAAAGGATCAAGTTTATTTGGTACAATATTCTTTAATAAAACATCGAGATCCTATTGCGAAAAGGATACAGGAAAGCAGAACAACAAAGGACGTATCAATGACGATTGATTGGTTGAAATTGACTACGAGCATCACACAAAATGAACTAAAAAGCACCATATGCTGCAAATTGAACAGCGTGAGAGAGCACATGTGGGCAGATTGCAGGGGTACATGGTATGAAAGCACAAGCCTGATCCAGGCAAAGTGCCGCACAGTCGGAGACTGCACGTGGGCTAAGATAAAGTCAGGTTGCCCAGGCCTAGACAAATATGAGAAATAGAAATTAGATTGCAGCGAGACCCCGGCGATAAAACCGAGGGAATCAAAACCCACGCAACACTCAACATGACTTCCAGCTCCACTTGCTCTTCGCGAGGATGTTCCACCGAAATAAATGATATTTGACAGAAAGACGGCATTACGGGAGCGACTTAGAAACAAAGCGCAAATCAATTACACGAATTCCGTTAGTTTCACCATGCCCTGCGTATAACAAACTATCCCTGTCTTTAATCCGATTTGATCATCACTCCCAATTGCGAATCCAATCGCGTGCCGAATGCTGACATGGATTAAAATAGAAGACACAACAACAAAACCGGAGCAGTCCGCCTCAATGACTAGGGTACATTCGATCCTAAATAGCAGCGGTTCGTTGGCCCGAGAGATATGAAACAGAATCATGTTCAATTGTGGTCTGCATGTGTTTGATTAACCGTGTATGCGAAGTGCGGTTTAAAGGAAAATTTGCTACGTGGCATGGCAGTGAAGGCCACAAGAAAGCTCTCGAGGTGACGATGCTCAACACGCTAAAACGTCAGCGAATGCTGGTTTTAGTCCCATTGTTGGCACATCAAACCAATGTGTCCATTGTAAATTTCCAACAGAAACTGTAGCCTTCTAAATGTCATCCCCGCCGTTCATTTAGGATTCACGTCATGGTCGAGGGGATAGTAAAGCACGCAGCGCCTGCTACCGTTGCAATGCCACCTTTGATGAAGAGGACAGCGTTCGGTGAACATTGAATGAAAATGGCTAACTATTTGTCTATAAACAAAGTCCAATAAACTGATTCCCTATCACATGCTCTACCCGATAAGCAAAGTGCTATAGTCAATTCATGTCATGTGAACCATTAGCACCAAAAACTTTAGGTTCGATCACAGCATCCGGTATAATGTTAGCATGGCGAATGACACAGCACTTCGTCGAAAATAGGTTGGCAAGCAATCATTAATGAACTCTCCAGACTAACTGTATGGGACTCAACAAGTTTAAATGAGAAACACACCAACCCCACACCGCTTCGAGCAAACAGCGCAGCAAAAACTCACGTTGTCTTTCCTTGATCCCGCAACTCTCTATCTAAACGCTTGGCTAGATCCGGAAACAAGACACGTTCAAGGAAACGAAGAACTCGAGCAGGTCGGACATGACTCCGCATCTTGTATGCCGAGGCGGGTTCCAGGTGAAATTCCAGTGTATATGAATCCGATGCGTAGTCAACCTTTTCTCCGAGTGGCAATTTGATCGCCTAGGCAAAGCGAACAATTGTAGTAGACCGCAAATGTTAAATGGACACGATGGAAAACTCCGCGATTTTTTACCACTATTACATTTCCCCAGTAATAATTTATACATGCAGGGGTGTTGGAACTTACATAGCTGCCTCTATTACAACTAACAGAAGGCGTGCATGCAATTACGATGACGAATGTTAACAATGTTCGGCAGTCATGCTATTTTTGTTAGATTAAAAATGAATGCACGAAATAAACGTAGTCCGAAGCACGACTAATTCACCAATTACGCATTACAGTCAAGAGAAACACCCACAGACAAGACGAGCAATTCATTTCGAATTTTGTACAACCCGCGCCTTACCAGGATAGGCCACAGGTTTGAACACCATCGCGACTAACACATTTGAGAAAATGTGTATAACCCTGATTCGCTAACATAACCAGGTATAGAATGGGCATCATTATCATTATTAAATCATATTGAAGGCAGGAAAAACATCTTGATTGTTGAAAAGTCTTGTAAAATGGGCAATATGTTGGAAATCACAATCCTATAATCATACAGTGCCAGGTAGTCTGCATGTGGGTTGGAATACTGTCTGAATATAAAACCCAATGCTGTAAATCCACCCTTCCATTCTAGTTCACGTTAGTAACTCACCTCGGTAAGTTTCAATTTGTAAAATCGTTTGGCGATTCGATTGCAACAACGTCGTGCTTCATTTGTCGGTCGAACAGGAACTTCCATGCACGGTGTGTTTAGCTTCGCGGTGCCTGACATCAGGATCTCACGAAGACGAGGAATTCCCAAAGTCACGTTCATTTCGCCTCGACCGGCAAAATGAAAGGTATTCAATGTCATCTGCGTGGAAGGCTCCCCAACAGACTGGGCGGCCAAAATACCGACCGGTTCCCCGGGTGGCGACTGAGCACTGATTAATTTGGCTACACAAAGTTCACGAAGAGCAGCAGCCATTTCACAAGGTGGCGGCGGAAGATCGGAAGTCAGGCGCTCCGGTGCAGACATTTGTTTATCTACTGCGTTATTCTGAGAGAGCAACTCCTCGGCTTCTTTCGCTTTGCGTAAAAGTTTGCGTAATTTTGAACTGGATGGAGTTTTCAAGAGCAGCTAAAAGTGAAAATGGTAGAAAAGAACAAAATCAGGATTGAAACGTAGAGCGAATGAGGGCATGTACCAAGCGATCCGCGTGATAAAAGTTCAGTAGGGGCACCATATTGTAAGTTGACTTTCAGAAAGCTCTGTATGCATGCATGCATGTCTGTATGAAAGCACAAGCCTGATAAAGACAAAGCGCCGCACAGTCAAAGACTGCGCGTGGGCTAAGATACTGTCAGGTTGCCCAGGACTAGACAGATATGAGAATGAAAATAGAAAGCTCCATTAATACATCAGTAGCATAGAAATCGATCAAATCTCTATGCCGGAGGAACAACGATTTTTCTGCAAAAGATCATAGAAATGTTAGCAAAATACCTTTCGTTTAGTAATAAGAATAACTATTGAAATTTGCACAGAACTGACGAAGCCAAGCTGTACGAATACATAAATGAAGAATCCGTTGGAAACCATCGCCAAAGTGCTGAACTAAAATGAATGGAGAACTATTGATGACCTTACACCAAGGGCCTTCCATGAATGTGCCATTGCAGAGTACTTTTATACTATACAGGTAAGACTGTGTTAGATTAATTTGCCGACGGTACTGAGCTGCATGCGGAACCACGCTGGATATTCACTGCCATTTTCTCTTTCTTAGATGCATCTAAGCCTGAGCAACCTGACACTATCTTAGCCCACGTGCAGCACCTTTCCAGGTTCATAAGCTGTTGGTCTGTGTGACACAGCACAAATGTATATCATAGGCGACTCGCACTTGAGTTGCACAAGGCTCGAAATGTATACCGCAGCAGCAGATTTCAATTAATTTTCCAGTATGTGGGTCGTAAAACATCGCTAGGAAAGAAATCATTGAGGACATGTCAAAAATCCAGGGTTCATAGTTGCCGAAAATCCACGATCAGGATAAGGTTTTACAATTATGGTTAAAAAGTCCTTCAAGATGGAACGACGTCTCTCCCAGATGACATGTGTATCAGTCAGCACTATGGTATGAAATGAAAGCACAAGACTGATCCAGGCCAAGTGCCGCACAATCAGAGACTGCACGTGGGCTAAGATACTGACAGGTTTCCCAAGCCTAGACAGAGGGGAAATAGTCAGCATTAAACACAACGGAGGATTATTGACGGTATAATTTCCTTGAAAATCTAAAGCATTCAGCGACAATAATCTACTTGACAGTATCTTAGACCACGTGCAGTCTCTGACTGTGCGGCACTTTGCCTGGATCAGACTTGTGCTTTCACATCACTTGACGAATGCCATCAACCCCAGTCAAGCGGAAGAACATATAAAACCGGAAACAATAGGACTCAATCGACACAAACGGTAATTGGACTTTACCATTTGACGCTGCGTTCCAACCTGATCTGCAATCACTTGCAACGGTTTGGGAAGTTGATTTGCACGCAACAAACGCTGATACGCTTCGACTTGCTCACTCGTGGACAAGGAGCACCATCGGGTGATCAACAGAGTGGCGTTATCAGCAAATAAATGAAAACCGGAAGGTTGTAGGAAAGACGCCTGAGAAACGTCAACACCATCATCACCGTAACGAAATTGGACGATATTCTGGCCAGAATCTCGGACCGTACCGTCATATTGTATTGTCACATCCTGGTGAAAAGAAAGCACATGATCACAGAGGATAAAAGAGAGCATTTGAAAAAAATTCGAACAGGCTCGTACCTCCAAGTGTTTGATTGCCGAACGCTGAAGATAACCCGATCGACTTGTTTTGACGGCAGTATCTACTAACCCATCGCGACCAGCCATCGAATGGAAAAATAATTCCTGAGGTGGAAGAGAAGTCAAAAATCGATGTGTGCACATGCCACCAGCTCGGGGACGAACATCGTACGGTGGAAACGACGGCAGGCTGCGGCCGCTAAGCATCAACGGGACACGACGTCCTTCCAGTTCAATTTGCCCCAAGGCGACGGACATTTGCTGAGCATTCACCTGAGAACAACCAGAGAGGAAAATAGAGAAAAGTGACGCACAGGTAAAACCGAGAGTAGTATGTATATATGTATGAAATCAAAAGTATGGATCCAGTCCAAGTGCACACAGTCATAGACTGCATATGGGCTATGATACTGTCAGGTTGTATGATGTATGAAAGCACAAGCCTGATCCAGGCAAAGTGCCGTACAGTCAGAGACTGCACGTAGGCTAAGATACTGTCAGGTTGCCCAGGCCTAGGCAGATATGAGAAATAAAATAGAAATCGTAGTGAGACTGCAGCCTGTTTCAGCATGCAGCTCACCACCGATGGCCAATCAATTTAGCACGGTGTTAGCCACACAGCACACAAGTACTGTACGATTGCACATCCGTGCATATACTGTCAGGTTGAAATGAAAGCAACAAAACGGAAGTCTCAACAAATGCCGAAAATCACATAAGATAAACCTTATCAGGCCACTAGGATTCCTGGCACAGGCTTTAATAACTCGAAGCGGTACGATAGGATCCCACACAATGGACAGGTGAAAGGCTGTCGCAGTAAAACTGCAAGAAATGTCAAAGTGACGTCCCGTAGGCGAATTCATGTCACACAGACCCGTCAATCTTTCAACTACCTGGAAAATATAATTTTATTTGCTGTGGACCAGCGACTGCTTCAACTAATGATGGGGAGCGAAACGGAATGGAGCGGGTACATTCAGTCGCCACCAAACTTAGCTGATTTGATGGCCAAACTCCTACAATCAATAATCTGTCAAGTTGTTAGCCATTCTGAAAGCAAAACGCTGTTGTATCATTCTAGCTGTGGAGCATTCATCGAAAACTTTTGATATTGCTCAGGATAGCTGTCTTCACCGCTGGAATGATCTTGATTTTTATATCATCTCAGGAATCGCCGACAGGAGCTCTGCACCCTCAGGGTTAAGGCTCAGAATCGCGGTTTTGCTGCAGGCATCTACCAGGGGTTTGATGATTGTTGCACGTTGGCAAGTGGAGTGGTGAGAAAGGTCTGTTACGACGCATGGTTGCAAAAGCCGATATAGCTCTTTTCGCTACGAAAACAAGATCGATAAGCACATGATTCCACTGTAGCTGCATCTACTCTACTACCAATTCCGTAGATATTTAAGTCCCCTTCTTCCCAATCTCTTCAGAATTTTTTTTGCCACGGTTGTATAGGAGTTAAGCGCTCGCCACTTGTTACCGGTGTATTACTGTTCCTGATGATGATGAGGAATGTCCTTACCATTGTCGGTTCCGTCTAGAACCCTGGTGTGGTTGGGATTAAACACATTTTCCTGGATGTATAAAACGTGGCGGAGTTTGAACCATAGATGTCAGTCCACAATCTGGACCTTGTCTAAAGCAGTGGGAAATTTCTTTACAACTATGTCTACCTACACACTAGCCACACGGCTGGTACCTCCAAAATATCACACAAAAAGGCGCAATAGGGGCCATTTTAGATATGACCTCAGCGCTTCCTTCAGTCACATCCCTATATCCCATTGCTCGCCGACGCTATTCTTATAACCGAAAGGACGCTGTCAGAGAATATGAGCAATGGAGCACACACGACATACGTAAAAAGCGGACAGCCGGCAGACAAAATTAAGCGGAAAGGGCCAAGTTAGGCAACAACAGTAAGGCAAAACACGCACAAACACAAGGTACAGACGTCCTTCAGCAAGGATGTATCGGAGATGATAGAGAAAGGGTTTCAATCGAAAAAGACTCACCATACCACCTTTCGCACCAACATGCACCATCAGTTGTAAATTGTTCTCGGGGAATCCAATATACAGACCAGACGGGATAGCGGCACTTTGGAAAGAAACCGAACGAAAATAAATTGTAGGACTGCCAGATTCCGGTGAGTTGTGGTGATATCATGTACTGATTTAGGTGCTTAGTCCAATTAAAAGCCAAAAGCGAAATTCAAGTGTTAAATCAAAGAAACAAATGCGTTAACAGATGAACATTCATTCGTTTCATCGGGATTCGATCAAAAATATGTTTTAAGCCCTGCACAAGACAGAAAGGATCGTCACTTGGATCCTCCTATGGTATTCACAGTAATTTTTATAAGTTACTGAGTACATTTCGAATTTAATAACAGGAATTAGTATAACGAAAACCACAGACGAACAAAAAGAGTGAATTTAAGAAGAAACATTTAGTACGGCTGTGGTATGGTATGGTATGAAAGCACAAGTCTGAACATGGGTTAAGATACTGTCAGGTTGTCCAAGCCTAGACAGATATGAGGAAGAAAAAAGAAATGGTAGTGAGACTCCAGCCTGTTTCCACATGCAGCTCACTAACTTTGGCCAATCAATTTAGCACGGTGTTGCCCGCACAACACAAAGTACTGTACGATTGCACATTCGTGTGGTAAGATCAAGTGCTAAGAACATGTGGAAATAGCACATAGTATATCAGAGTATGGAAATCGAACATACGACGTCTTCGAAGCCCTACAAGTCCTCCTAACGGTTCAACTAAAACTATATGGGATATAGTTTTAGTTGAACCAATAGGAAGACGGATGTGCAATCGTGCAGTACTTTGTACGGTGCGGCTAACACCGCGCTAAATTGAATGGCCAGAGGTAGTGAGCTGCATGCTGGAACAGGCTGGAGTCTCACTACCACTTCCTGTTCTTTTTTCTTCCTCATATCTGTCTAGGTCTGGGCAACTTGACAGTATCTTAGCCCACGTACAGTTCCTGATTGTGCGGCACTTTGCCTGGATTAGGCTTGTGCTTTCATACCATATCATACCATACCATATGGGATATGATAGTAAACTCAGTCGTACCAAAGATAATGGACCGCAAGTTGTATGAATTTGGGTAGACACGAAAATTGGAGGTCATGTGAGGATCATTTACGAAGTGTTAGCTATGACAATTTGAAATCGAAGGTTTTCTTTGACAAAAACACCAGTATCATCACTAAGCAGAGCTTTCTATTGCTAGGGAGTACCGCAAACCTAACTGCCATGACGAAATAAAATCATGAAATGTAAACAGTGGAACTTGAAAAGTTACGGAATCTGTAGAAAACCACAAACTGGGATGAAGTGTCAACACTTTGAATGAAGCATGCATTCAATCGAGGTTGATCGACGAGTAGAGCGATATGTCAGCATGACAGCTTCCTTGAGACATTCACACGCATGCATCATAACAAACTTTTCTCGCCACTCCAGTTAACAGCACGTTGTGACCTAGAGTATACGCGAACAAATCTTAAGGCGCCGAGCGCCGGTCACGATAAAACATACGAGATTAAACAAGCACTCCAAGAGGCATACAGCAAGATCACCACTGAACACGATCATTAGCCATTTCTCTGAGGCGAAGCAGCCATGGATCGTATTAGACTTAAACTATAGAGACAGGCCACTCAAGCTATGGCCAGTTTAGATGCCCAGGTCTTCAGGTGCTTGGCCCAAGTCAGGGTGCGATCACTATTAGGACGCTATCAAGAGCTACGAGAGGTAAGCTTAACGGAGTTAGATAAATGATGGTATTCAATTCGGAATACACAACCCAACCAGCGAAGTCAAAGCACGTTAGCTGCGTCACGTATACTGTAGTGCCAGCCAGCTCCAGTGATAATACGGAGAAAGCGATGATGAACACTAGCACGCATCTCAACTTTTCCTTCCTCAAATTTAACGTTTCGCAACCTGATTGGTCTGAACTCAGATACTGAAGATAAGCACCTACACATCAAGGATGACCTATCGGGTAAACACTCAATCACCAGACGAAGGCAGGAAAAATAAACCCGAACGACTTACTCGCAAACGGCATCTTGCGCTTTCTTCAAACGACCTTTCATAGCATTGTCCAGTTGAATCATACGTTTACGTAAGGTTTGATCGGTGCTTGGGGCGAAGTGCGCTTGACGATAGAGCCTTCGAACTTCAGATTCCGACAGGCAATCTGGATCCAAGCCGAACGCATCGGCGAAGGCACACAAACCCAAATCACGAAGGTTGGAGAAACGTCGACAGCGCTCTTGATCAGCATGGGCGGACAGAAGCACGTCACCTATTCCCATTGTGAACGCAGTATATTTTAGCAAGCGGTTGGCCAACAAGCTGATCCCATTCAGTAAATGAGCAGCAGCTTTGGGGCCGTAAGTTTCGTGAACACAGTGTACTAGGCCCCCTTCAGAGGAGCCAATGTGTGCTTTGTCGAGCAGTCCAGAGGCCAAATAACCATCACACACAAAGAGATCCACATCTGACATTAGCGTTGATTGTCCTGGTGCAACGCCAGCCCAAAGTTCAGCTTTAGTGCGTCGTCCACGAAGAGCACAATTCAAGCGAGGCAGTCCAGGCGGGGTTAAATTGATCAACAGCGTTGAGATGATCTAACGAATGTAATGAAGATAGTCAGGTAAATAATAATGATAATAGTAGTAGTGGGTAGTGACGTTTTGAGTTGGAGTACCATACCTGCTTGCCGGTCCATAATCGTTCGGGTCGAAGAATCGCAGGAGGAAGTATTGTCAACGATGGTGGACCAGTGGGCTCGTGCCTGGAGGCCGCGAACACCGAACGAAGCGCGTGATACACGAGATCCAAATAGTCATCTTCGTTGAAAAATCGATCACGAACTGTAAGCTTGACCGCAGCGATAACATAATCTTGGATGAGACCAGCTAACGGAGTTCCGTCTTTGGGCCCCAGATACTGATAGGGAACATACGCTATACCGAAAAAATTAAAACGAAATAATTTATATAACAATAATTTTGGGAGCAAAACGAGTGTATGTAAATCGATTATCGAAAATCAAACCAAATAGGCAAAGGTGTGCGAAGACAGGAAAGAACAGGATAATGAGAGCGAGTTTATGAGACGGTAAAAAAATGAAATTTCGATAAAAAAAAGTCTCGGATTAGGTTGGTTGGTACTGCCAAGTTGTTCGATCACGTGGCCACACACATACAACAGTTGCTTGCAAGCATAACTTGTTTACCATGTTTTCCACTGTTTCAAGCGAATGCATATCCTGATCTTACTGTCCTTACCTGATGGAAATGCATGCAATTACGGACTTTGAAATTTCGATATTTGAAATCAATCGCAGACACACAGTATTAGCTACTCCGTTTATAGCACAAGGATTTCAACAACTACTAATCCACATCAAATTTACAGACACAACACACTATCCACAACCACCAACTGTCCACAGTCATTGTTCATTTATGCCATTTGTCTTCAAGCATCGTTCTCGAAGAGGCCTTTACTAAACAACTGAAGTTTCATCATTCTGATATTCATAGTCAACAAATACCGAGTGCTTACCTGCCACACAACTAAAGTTTAAATTAGCACGTTAAAAATACAACCGCAAACGAACAATACGAATTTCCCTTCGCTCAAGTGATGAGAAAAACCGACAAAGGAGAGGTGTGTCAGAATGTATCATGTACATGGCGAGTAATTACAGTGGTGCACGTGCGTTTAAATGGCATGCTATTGTTATCTAATTCTAGTCACCGAACTGCCCATGTTCCTGAGGCGTCGTTACTACTATGAGGGATAAAAACACGGTCGTTGAAACGTATGGCGTATATGTTTGGTACTCATGATGAAAATGATGTAAACTCTCATGAGCTATTAGGGTGACCATGCATCAAGCAGTAAACTCAAAAAGTAGGTATGAAATCACAAGCCGGATCTAGTCGTAGACTGCGAGTGGGCTAAAATACTGTCAGATTGTGCAGGTGTAGACAGATGTGCGAGTATGTATGTTTGAGTATGAAAGCACAAGCCTGATCCAGGCAAAGTGCCGCACAGTCAGAGACTGCGCATGGGCTAAGATACTGTCAGGTTGCCCAGGCCTAGACAGATATGAGGAAGAAAATAGAACACGAAATGATTGTGAGACTGCAGCCGGTTTCAGCATGCAGCTCACAGTCTTCCTGTCTTAGGATATGACAATCAGATTTTTCAAGAGTCTGCATTAAACGGGCTTGAGCTACTTCAAATTAGCGTTGTTGTTGTCGAAGTATTGCGTTCAGTTCTTCTGCTATGATTACCATTTTGTATTGCTGTTTTTTAATTCCCGTCACCCAACAGCAATTTCTCTCGGTTGCGAACATCGGTCAATCAGGTAATTCGGCTTGTTTAATTCGTTAGGAGGGTTCCCTCCCAACAATATACCAGAATGCAAATTACTTCAACACAGACAAGAACAAAAATCAAGGCTTATTTATGCTGGCTGTATCAAGCAAAAAATTTGAAGCTGGTTTAACAACACGTAAACAAAATACCGAACCGGGTTAAAACTATGATATACACATGTATATTTAAACTAGTCTTCTGAGGTTGCAACAAACACTGCTCCAGGAAGGGCATTCCATATGTTCACTATCATGGTGGATAAGGTGCCCTTATCATCATGTCGCTGATTTCTTCGCTTATAAAGTTTCATGCTGAATGCACGTGGACTAAGATACTGTCAGGTTGCCCATAACTAAACAGATATGAGCGGCAATCCTGCACATTCCCTCGCACACGGGTAGCTGATAGCAATATGGTCAATTTGCGTGAACAAGGCCGACAATGGAGATTTCTAGGTGGAGCAATGACGCTTTGAATGGCGGAAGTTAGTGCTGGTACGGTAGAGTCTGTGCTCTGAGCACAAGCTAAACAATCTTTCGCCGTTGTCATTACGATGGCAATCGAGACCAAACCTTCCACCCACGAAATGCTGGTTTAAAGATAGACGGCCTACACGTGCATTCATGTCTCCATACAACGGTCACTCCTCGATGCAAGTCTAATGAGTTCTTATAATCTTCTATAAAACTCATCCTTGTCAAGTTCAGAGCTACAATTAGTCGGTGCATAGGCAGCAACTACAAACAGGTTGCGGGGATGATTGCGACATCGGACTTCTTGCATGAACCCTGTAGTTTTACTGCACAAAGGCGACTGTCGACTGGGATCCAGTCTAACAGTGCGACCTCAGCTCGCTCACTCAAAACGATTCCGACACCAGCTTGACCAGATACCATGGTGTTGTCATCAGTGGTCAGGCGTAGTAAGTATGACTTGCGTAAGTTTGCAGGATTAGACAATCGCGTAACCGAGCTAGAGTTATGTATGCGTGTTTCCGATAAACAGCATACATCGACATCGAGGCTATCAAGTGTGCGAGCCAAGGATACCTGTTGCCCGATGCTAGCTAAAGTCCATACACTAAACGCCGCTAATAATACGCGCAGTCTGAAGAACGCTCTCGAGGCATTCGAAGCAGGCAAAATATTCGAAGTGGCTAAATTAGGAGACCTCGATGAACTAGTTGTACGCCTGTCTGTCTGTATGTATGGTATGAAATCACAAGTCTGGATCCAGGTAAAGCTCCGCACAATTATAAACAGTACATGGGCTAATATACTGTCAGGTTGTCTAGGACTAGACAGATATGAGAGAGAATGACAGTAAGACTCCAGCGTGTTTCCGCATGCAGGTCACTAACGGTGACAAATCGACTTAGCACGGCGTCGGCTGCACAGCACACAAGTACTGCGCAATTGCACACACGTACAAAGAACGGATAAAACACATTGTAAACAATGAACCGGGAACCAAACAAGCAGCAGTACCAAGATTTTCCAATTCAACTTGAGCTGCACAATTCTGAACTAGATGGCCGTTCATTTCATCCCCGTCGAAGTCAGCGTTGTAAGCTTTGCAATTGGAGTAGTGCATGCGAAGCGTTTTCGCTCCAGCAGAGTGGATGATGCGCACGCGATGCGCCTGCATGGAATTCTTATGCAAGGTCGGTTGACGATTCATGACCAACAAGTCGCCTTCTTGAAGATGGCGGTTCACCTGTCAAATTGAAAGGCATCACATCATCAATAAAAATGAGGATGAAACCAACAATTGATTGGTCACCATAATGAGACTGACTATTAGCATTTCTGAGGTGAACGTTCGTTGATTTGCAATTAAAGTGAACGAGCGTAGTATAATCAAGACACGGGATCCATTGGGATAAAATGAATGGAAGTGGTGACGGGATTAGGTCTATGGAGCTACTTCAACCATATAACAAAAGCAAGTTGAAGAACAAGTGGCACACGTTTGAATGTCCAATTCACCCGCGAGTTAGATTTATTGTGTGTTATACTTTAATGTAACCTCCTCTCGTGATTGCCTAGCAACCAAAGACAGATTTGTGTTGTTATGCCCTCTTCCTTAAGGTTCAACGTATTTTTATTGATGTTTTGCATATATACCAATTTTGCTCGGTCCCGGCAGGTGTCATAG
Source organism: Atriophallophorus winterbourni (assembly GCA_013407085.1). Taxonomy (NCBI): domain Eukaryota; kingdom Metazoa; phylum Platyhelminthes; class Trematoda; order Plagiorchiida; family Microphallidae; genus Atriophallophorus; species Atriophallophorus winterbourni. The sequence goes on from JACCGJ010025116.1 coordinate 82,499, forward strand.
CAGAGAGCTTTGACTGAGGTTTCGCAGTCAAATCTCGCTAATATGCCACCGGCCGAGACCGAACAAAAGTGGTATAATACCGAGAATAGTATAGTAACGAAACTTGACAGTGCAAAACATATTCACTTGGTTTTAGAGTGAACGTGCACTATAGACCAGCTGTGCTCGCATTCTCAAGAATGGAACATTAATCGATGAAGGGCCTTATTAGTACAATGGATTGCAGAACAAAACGAGGAGAGGCACCGTAGGATACCTGTGGTTGATGTAACCGTCCAGCGTGTAAAATATCTACTAATTAAGTGCTCTGTAATTCATGATAGAAGATGCCAGCCACAAAATGAAGTTATCATATTGAATCAAAAGCACACGGGCGTTAAGTCTGTGTACGACCGGCTTGTAACTATCCAATGCAATCGCTGAAAACAGGACATAGGAACTGCAAACAACAGTCCCGCCATTACAACAGACTTTTAGGTTTGCGATCACGAGCTCACCCAATTTACTTGAGAACGCAAACAAAGCAAGTGCAACACGCAGCATATTATGTGTATTGTAGAACAATTACGATGAATGAATTAATGAATGACCACACCGAGTAACATGCGATGGCGCGCGATGATTTGTTGCCTGTGTGAGCTCGGGTAAAATCGTGTTAAATGAATGGCCACCGATAATGAGCAGCACGCTGCAATCTCTTGCATTGTCCCTTGCACGCATTAAAGAAAACTTATTACTCATGCGTTGCATGCTTATTACTGAGTGTTTGCCGAGCTTGCAGTAAAAAGTTACGACCGGTTCGCCATTAAACTAAATGGCATTGCCTTACTCAGTGGGTTGAATTATGCCACAGGTACGGCTTCATGCTAAGGAAATCGGAAATAAGCGCCAATCCTATGGATATTGCATGCAAAATACAAAGAATGAACAAATTCCAAATGGTTTAAAAAGGATAGTATGTTTAAGAGGGACATTATGAGCATAAAATTACTGTTCGACAAACAAGAGATAAGGACAACTCACAACGAACGGTACATCGCCTGAATCAGGGCTAACGACAGCTAGACGCCTGGCCATGGCAGCACGCTTGCGCTTAGCATTCGCGTTATCTCCACGAGGCAGGTGAACCAGTTGCCCATCAGGAGTCTGAACGCTCCGTGCCCCGGGGTACTTATCTGGCCCGTTCAAAACAAGCTGACGCAGATCAGCAATGTTGTACGTGTTAACGTGGGTTGGAAATGTTAGGCGAGAAGCAAAGAACAAAGGAACACCGACCTGTAAGGAAACCAAAAAAACATGTTGAACAAAACATGCAGATAGAGATGTAACATTATTGAATGAAACGAACCTCCGTTACATCGAGATTCGGATCTGGACTAATGACCGATCGACACGCGTAGTTGACGCGTTTCCCCATGATATGCATGCGAAAAAGTCCTTCCTTTTTCTCTAATCTCTGGCGCAATCCCGGTAACCGAATACTCGATACACTGTTACCCACTTTGGAATCTAAACCCGCAGGAACGATGGCAGTGTTCGCATCGTATAAACCATTGACCGCCGCTTGGAGCATAATACAAGCTAACTTAAGTGCTCCCTCCGAACGTGTTGTGGTCATTTGTTGAAGAGCAATTTGTTTGGGGTCAGCATCTTCCTCTCTCGAAGACAGTTGAGAGATTGAATTTTCAAGCGACGCGGGGTCCGCATTTTGTTGTTCGATAAAATCCACAATATGAGAAAGACACTGAGCACGACGAACGACTCTGGAATAGACGGCAGTTTCTGGATGCTCGAATGACAAGCCGGCAACATAGCGAGGCTGTACAAGAAAAACAACAACAAATGGCGTAGAGTTGTTACACTTTTGTGGTATAAGGTTGCTGTAAATTTGAGAAATTTAACTTATATTAAAAACAACCGTTAATTTGTAGCAAATCCCAAGTTATGTAGCATGAAAAGTGACCAACAATGTAGCATAATGTTACAACCGTTGACTAGTTCTCAAACACAGACGCTAAATCGTACAAGGATTCAGATTTTACTTAAATAATGACTGAAAGAGCATTAATTCAGGTTACAGAACCAATATTTAGGTTGGCTCAGAATAAACGAAAAAATGAAATGAAAAAGTTAGATACATTATATTGGACCATCAGACGGTTTGTAAATAGTATGAAAAAGTTACACCAACAACTCCGGTAGGTGTTTCGGGCAGGTATTAATCACAGACAGTAGCAAACTGATGGTAAAGCTTAGTGCCTAAAGTACCACTCAGTGTTGCGGAAATTCCAGTAATTCGTTCTCCACTCTACTGCTTTGCTTTTAAACTGAGATGATTAACTCACTGGAGTCGGTTTAAGTGGCATCATGCGTAAGTGACAAAATTCCTACCTTTGATCACTGCCGACCCCAGATGTCCATCGTAAGCGTTTCGCACGGCTTAACAGTTCGATTCG
>JACCGJ010025117.1:0-41728 GCA_013407085.1 Atriophallophorus winterbourni
GCACGTGGGCTGAGATACTGTCAGGTTGCCCAGGCCTAGACAGATATGAAGGGGGGATAGAAATGGTAGTGAGACTCCAGCGTGTACTCGCATGCAGCTCACTACCGTTGGCCAATCAATTTAGCACGATGTTAGCCGCGCAACACAGAAATGCTGCACGATTGCACATTCGGAATAATACCACAGCCTGCCACCGCGCTGCATTACGTCTGTATTAATCGTCGCTTTGGCTGATAAGCAAGATTATCTGAAAAGTGGGTTGAAACAAAGAAATTATAATCACAGACAGTGTCACACTGGTAGAAATTACCGAAGTGCCGTATGTATAAAAGCACAAGCCTGATCTAGGCAGTGCCGCACAGTCAGAGACTGCACGTGGGCTGAGATACTGTCAGGTTGCCCAGGCCTAGACAGATATGAAGGGGGGATAGAAATGGTAGTGAGACTCCAGCGTGTACTCGCATGCAGCTCACTACCGTTGGCCAATCAATTTAGCACGATGTTAGCCGCGCAACACAGAAATGCTGCACGATTGCACATCCGTGCCGTACGACCATAACAAAAAGACATTATGATAAAATAGTTTTTTGTAGTTTAACTGATGGGAGATTTCTTATTTATTTTGGCTCTTAAATAACAACACAATGAAATAGCATTAAAATTATATAAGCAATAAACTAGCACCACCGACCACAAATTGCAGCGTTTCCCCATGTGGTTTGGAACCGCCGGTCGAGTGGATCTTTTACAGATTCCTGCTGGGTTTTGCGCTATAGGGATTCTTCATTTTAGTGCGCCATCTCATTGGGTTAGTCACTGTATGAAAGCAAAAGCCTGACCCAGGCAAAGTGCCGCACAGTCAGAGACTGCACGTGGGCTGAGATACTGTCAGGTTTCCAAGGCCTAGACAGATATGACAAAATAAATAGAAAGAAAATAGAAATGGTAGTGAGACTCCAGCATGTTTCAGCATGCAGCTCACTACCGGTTAGTCACTAGGTTTTACCAGCCCACATAAGTGGCGGACTTCATTCGCTAGGATAAACCTGATTTCGTAACTATGTTTGCATGTATGTATGTATGTATGAAATTAGAAGCTTAATCCAGACAAAATGCTGCACAGTCGCGGAATGCATGTGGGCCAATATTCTTTCAATTTGACCAGGCATAGGCCGACAGGATAAAGAAAATAGAAATGGTAGTGCGACTCGATGTTAGCCGCACAGCACTGAAATACGATAGAGAAGCGTAGCACGCAAAAATCTTGAACAACCGACGTTCAGTGAGGGGTTGAACATCCTAATCGTCGCCACCCGCTTTGTCCACAACACAAACATCAGAATTGATGCAACTGCTGGTATAAACGAAGATATCGATCATATGAAGATTCACATCACACAGAATAAAATTTCTGAGAGAGGCTTTAATCTTGTGGTTAACGATTTTCTTGTTCACAGCACATGCCATAGCTTGAGGTCTCAAGTATCGGACGTTGTAGGATTTGTTGCAACATACAAAGGTCATCTCACTCAAATACTCAACATCTGTAGTTCCAACAACTGGTAGAATTTCAAACAGCTCCACTCAAACCAGCCCCGTAAACGTGCTCGTCAGGCTCAAGCCTTGCTGCTGAGCTCTTGCTGCACGGATGTGCAATCGTGCAGCATTTTTGTGCTGTACGGCTAACATCGTGTTAAATTGATTGGCCAACGGTAGTGAGCTGCATGCTGAAACACGCTGGAGTCTATTATTTGTACCCCCCCTCATATCTGTCTAGGCCTGGGCAACCTGACAGTATCTTAGCCCATGCGCAGTCTCTGACTGTGCGGCACTTTGCCTGGATCAGGCTTGTGCGTTCATGAGCTCTTGCTGAAAGGTGTCAGCCCAGCATTTGTACCAAGCATTAAACGCGGTTCATAATGCAAATCAGTGATGGTAGCAGTGATAGAATCTATTGTTTCCGACTGCACATGAGACGATTCAACAGTTGCAATTGTGTGAGAAGTTAGATCATACACATTTGAATTTGTTCGAACAGCGTTTGTTGATCGCAAAGAAGCTGGGTAACATCTACGGGTATAGACATTTTGGGTTGTAATACTGCGTCGATAAATTGTTACCCACGAATTCGTTTACGACAAACATCCCCATAGATAATGATCCACTTGACATTCGCTTTTACACATTCGAATTACGACCGTTTACAAATATTGCCGCCACTTAGGAAACTTCAGATTTACGAAATCTTTGTACTTCACGAAGATGGACTGATCGTGTCCGGAATCCAGTTGCTTACATGCAAATAGATCCAAGACAACGCTCATACAAGACAAGAAGACAAAGGAGAGGTGTTAGGAGGGTAACCTCCGAACCCACATTATATGCAATCGTTGACAATTTAAAAAACCTATTTTCCCTTTTCAGCTTGCCATTGGCTATATTGCACACCTACATACCGAATCACTAGTGCTTCAGACTGAACCAGTCTTTTTGCGAATCTAGTATTTTTTCAGTGACTGTGAGACAGAACACTTTCCTTGAGAAATCGTCGATCGAGTATATGAAAGAAAACGGCTGGATACGCTTAAACTATCAGATAGAGCAGTGGCAGAGAACTATCTAACGGCCCTATCTAATGCACTTGGACCCCATCCTGATAATATTGAGGAGCATTGGGCTCAAATCCAAAGCGCAATGTATCAGGCTGGCCTGGAAAGCTGTGGAACATCCAAGCGAACAGATTCCAACTGGATATCTGCTGCTACAGCCAAATTAATTGACCAACAGCGTTCCTTACCTCCGGGGAAAAGATATGATGAACAGCGCAGGCAAATTCGCCACCAGTTGAAGACCAGCCTCAAAACGGACCGAGAATCATGGTGGGAAGAGCGGGCAAGCGAGATGGAAGCAGCCCAAGCAGTTGGCAACACCCGCAAATTGTTCCAGCTTATACGCTCCACGGGACCCCGAATGCCCAGCGTGAGCGAACTCATCACGGAAGCAGATGGGTCGTTGATTACCAACAGAGAAAGGCGAATGGACCGCTGGAGGGAACATTTCGCTAGCCAATTCAATCAACCGCGACCACTCTCTGTTGCTCAGCCTAGTGGCTCCACCACTCAGTGGCCGGCCCCACAGGAACCACCTACAGAGGCAGAAATTCGCTCACACATAATGAAGCTTAAACGACGCAAAGCCCCTGGTTTAGACGAGCTACCAGCCGAACTATTTGTTGAAGGTGTCGACGTTTTGTGCAGTGAACTGTCAGTGCTCTTCGGAAAGATCTGGAACGAGGAAACCATACCCAGCGCGTGGGGACCGTCAGCCATCGTCCCAGTATTCAAGAAAGGGTCGAGGAAAGAGTGCGGTAATCACAGGGGTATCAGTCTCATACCGGTGGTCTCTAAACTGTTCGCATCAATCATCCTGACCAGGCTTAACAGCTACCGAGAAGCAGAGTATCGAGAAGAACAGGCTGGTTTTAGAGGAGGACGCGGATGTGTGGACCAAATCTTCACGCTCCGCCAAATTTTGGAGCAACGTTACCAATACGCACGTCCAACAATCATCGTCTTCCTTGACATACGAGCAGCCTTCGATTCCATTGACAGAACCGCCCTCTGGGACTGTCTCATTCGCCATGGTGTCCCACCGAAGTACGTAATCCTGCTCAAGAAGCTGTACTGCCACACCACCGGCAGAGTCAAAGCCTATGGTGACTTATCCAAGCAGTTTACCATCTCCAGCGGGGTTCGTCAAGGATGTCCGATCTCCCCATTCCTATTTAACTTTGCGATTGACGATGTCATGCAGGCAGCAACAGCCCAGCTACCGAATTGTGGGATCGACCTGCTCCCCGGTCGACGAGTTATGGATCTGGACTATGCTGACGACATTGCTCTCCTCGGAGAGGATGCTTGCGCCATACAAAGCGCTTTGGATCTACTCGTTGATCAGTTGTCGCTGTATGGATTACACTTCTCTCCGTCAAAATGCAAAGTGTTCCTACAGGATTGGACAGACCCAACACTTGATTTGACGATCGAAAACCATAAACTGGAAGTGACTGACAGATTCACCTACCTAGGGAGCTGCATCACAACTGGGGGCGATATCGAAGCTGAAATCACAGCACGGATTGCAAGAGCACGCCATGCTTTCGCTGGGCTACGGTATCTGTGGCGCCGACGCGATGTTGGATTACGCTTGAAGGGCAGAGTGTACCAGGCCACTGTACGAGCAGTTCTACTGTATGGCTGCGAGACGTGGACGCTGCGACAAGCTGATAGTCAACGATTATCGACGTTTGATCATCGCTGCCTGCGGAGTATAGCTCGTTTAAGCTGGCAACAGAAAGTCAAAAATGATGACGTCAGGAGGGCAGTCCTCGGCGATCGCTCTGTGCCACTCTCCGATCATATATCCATGTGCCAGCTGAGATGGCTGGGGCACGTTCTCCGTATGGATGAGCGACGCCTTCCTCGCCTAGCTCTTTTTGCTCTCGCCGGACCAGATTGGAAACGTCGCCGTGGCGGACAAAGGAATACCTGGCGGAAGACCCTCAAACGTCTAACAGCCCCACTAGCCATCGTGGGAACATCGCGCTTACCCGGGTGGGGTCCGAAGGACCGTGAAGACATGTGGCTGACAACACTCAGTGTGATGGCACAAGAAAGGAACCAGTGGCGAGAATCCTGCCGTGCTTGTGTTCCCGTTTATCAATGACCCTCCCCCCTCCCTTATTCCAAAAAAGACAAAAAAGATCAAAAGCGGCATGTGTAAACAGACAGACAAAAAATCACCCTCTTTTTTTCTTTTTTCTCTCATCATGTACCTTCTTCATGGTATACTTGTTGGCACATCGTCTGTAAAGACTTGTGTGAATAAATAAATAATAAAAATAAAGAAAACGGCGAGATACATGCAGCCCAACCGCTTCACTGTGAAGATAAAGAGAGAAGATGACAATTGCTGTACACTGGAAATTTGACAAGGTTTGACAACACAATGCACTTGAAATCGGAACCTACAGAATTGCGCGATTATTGGAATCTAATGCAGCCTGAACGCCTATGAATAGCACGACAGTTCGTCGACGGAACGCATGGCATTGCTTGAGTAATTGAGAATGTGAAGATTTGATGTATACAAGGTTCCAAGGTTGTCACAGCCGGGGGCGGCAGTGGGGATGAGCTCCCACTGTCTATAAAATGCTCCCATATGGCGTGCGTCTCAAACAGCCTCTGACAACCAAAGCCCAGCTCCTGGCCTGCACGTAGCGGAACTGCTTCTACTGACAGGAGAAGGGGTTAAGGCGGATGACTGGCGCCTCAAAACCAGTTTGCTCCGGGTAGATGGAGCTCGTCAGCCTGGGAGGGCAGTCCATCTAAGGGAAGGAAAACCCTTATTCCAAACCTCCGCGGCCTTGCGGCATACCCGATTGCGGGAAAGGCTTCGGGAGTGAACCCTGAGGAAAAATCCTTGCTGCCTTGCAGGTTGCACCTGGTCGTGCAAAGGCTAGAGAGGCGTACTCGAACAATCGCCGAGGCACTTCAAGAGAGGCGCAAGAACCCTCAAAATAGTCACCGGCTCTCGTGAAGGAAAAAAAACCGCTGCCTTGCGGGTAGACTTTTGAGTCAAAGGCTCCGGGTGGGGTCCCCTAAGCCAACCCCCTACTTCGGCCTTGGCAACCGGGTAGTATGTCGCCTTCAACAAGAACCATGGAACCTAAAAATTTTTTCATCATGTACCCTCTTCATGGTATACTTGTTGGCACATCGTCTGTAAAGACTTGTGTAATAATAATAATAATAATAATAATAATAATAATGTATACAACTTCGGCTAGTACGAAACAAAATCTATCCTCATGAACATATTCTTCTTGTCCGGCATTCGATCAACGAAGCAAGATTGAAACCGTTATTTTAGGCGCCATTGAAATGAGGCTGATACCGTCGTGATAACGTACTTCCTAAAATCATTGGGAAGATGTACAACACTGGACAGGATTTCTTCATCTGATGTCCTCCTGGACTATGTTGCTGATTAGAAAGAGATGCGGCTCACAAAGGCTTGACCCTCTGTCTTCTATCAAGAAGATTTTCACAAGAATCGCGTTGACGCCTTTCAAAAATCGGGGTAATCGGTGATTATCGCCAAGAGAACGAAACACGTTAATAAGTCATCAAAACATGTCTTATGTCGCTTAAAACTCCGGAGTTCAGTTTAATATCTCCAATTTAGTGGGAGCCTCGACACAAATTGCCTATAGGATACATACTTCCGTGTTTTCAGAGTAGAGGGTATGTGACTCTTCTCTAGGTTACGGGGAAGGTCCCACCTAACCGCCCATTTCGTCAGAGCTTCTACATCATTTATCAGATAGGAGTTATCCGACCTACCGACCTAATGTACCTCGAGCATTGTCAATACTCTTGAACCCTTAACTTAACACCCAATTACAATTCTACTCTAACTAATCCTCATGCTCATTCGTCAGTGTCACCAACACTCAAGAGGCCTCAGACAAAAGAGCATTTGCAGAAAAAAAAACTAAGCCGTAGAAACCTATATGTTCTTTACACACACGGAACAGAGTCGCCTGATCTACAGTTAAAGGCCTAAAGATCACATGATTTGCTTCAGTGGGTTGGCCTATGAGCAGCGCGAAAAGTTGGGTCTATCGAGTCCGTCGGACTTAATAGAGTAGAAGTGGCTGATTCGTAGGAAGTGCATTAGAAAACGTATTTATACAGAGACGGAGAAAGGAAATGAATGCGTGTCTTCAGTTTGCCTGGCTTATGTGAGTCGATGACATCAAGGAAGATTGTGAATGTATAGAAACACTACTCCCAGGAGTCCGCAGCATCAAAGGCAGTTTCAAAACGTTCAGGGAGAAACAAACGATCAATTTCTAGAAGATTAAATTGTTAAAAATATTGGTGATAGATCCGATTGTCATAATATCAAAAGAGGAAGGCCTGCAAATTAGGATTTAATCTTCTGGAAATTGTGGTACGCAATCTGGAATAGAAAATGATAACGGTAAGAAGTGAAATAGGAATACAGGGACAGCAAAATATTACACGGTAGACGCAGCTTTCCATTATACGCGTGCATCCATGGATGAGCAAGGCAGATATTATCTGCACGTTCGTCGTAGAAAGAGAAATATTTTTTTAAAGAGAAATAGCATGATCAATAAGGAGCAGTGGCGCTCCTGTCAGCTTTTCAAGAGGTCGATCGTTTCTTCCGGCGCTAAACCTGCCAGCTATTGCGCTGGTACATGGTCAACATGTGTGTGATGTGAAAGCACAAGCCTGATCCAGGCAAAGTGCCGCACAGTCAGAGACTGCACGTGGGCTGAGATACTATCAAGGTTGCCCAAGCCTAGACAGATATGACAATAGAAATAGAAATAAAATAGAAATGGTAGTGAGACTCCAGCGTGTTTCAGCATACAGCTCACTAACGGTGGCCAATCAATTTAGCACGATGTTAGCCGCACAGCATAGAAATACTGCACGATTGCACATCCGTGTATGAGACAACCATGATTTCGTAACACCCACAAATTTGTAGTGAGTATCGTCAACTCTACAGAAATGATCAGCCAATTTATTACTAAGGTTACAAGCGTTTGTATAGAACAGAAAGGTACTGTTAAATGGGGCCGGACTCCCGGCGTTGGGGCTACTTAAGAGCAGTCTGTCCTAGGGCGTAGTACCCGAGGCTGCCACGTTTTATATCAGGAGATAGAGCAACCGTATTTGAAGCGGATGACAACTCCTGGCATCAAGTTTCATCTTCTTGGTCCGTCATTGCAGCTCAAACACGATTCCTCCTCTAAACAATGTGGCGCGACGGTCGCACTCTTCAATGTTAATGTACAATTTTCTTGAGGTAGCGTCATCGTTACACTACTGTCATTTACAAAGTTTTGCCTCGGGAGTGAATATGATGAGCCATGATTTACACTTAACTTCGACTTCCTAACACTAATTGGGCTAGAATTTAGAAGCTGATTGAAACAACCCGTCGAGCGTCTCAATCAGCTGTGTAATCTCCTGCTGCACTGGGTGTGACGTAGACACAAGCAATTGCGTGGGCTGACTTGTAGCAAGTCAGGATACTCGTAACAACTTGGACGTTTTCACTGGCTAGGGATATACCTGTGCCCGCATTGTGCAAAACATACTTCAGTAGGAGTGCAACGCCACCGCCTCTCCTATCGCCAAGTCTATTACATCTATTGACGACATTCTGTTCACTGATGTTTATCGGCACATCATCAAGCATGGACAGCCAGGTCTCAGAAAGCGCTATAACCCTGGGGTGTAACTCAGCCACATGAAGAGAGAAGTCAACCCACTTATTCCTTATGCTGCACACAATAGCGTATAGCACTGGGGCGCTGGTTAGGCCTCCTTGTGAAACTATTCCTGTTTGGCCCTCGTTCGAAGCACCCGAGGCGTGCTACTTAAAGCAGGAGAATCAGGTTCTACAACCTCTTGCATGGATGTTACGGACCGGTGTGTGAGGATTAAGGCCGCATCCATCGAAGAAGAGCAACTACTGGACACCTCCTTGGCTCCGATCTTCATTTGCGCTATGCACATCAACGTCGTCTAATCCGAACAGCAAGACTCGTGGCGATGTGCTGTTCGGCAAGATCGTCACTTATTCACTGGCGTTTCAATTTACGTCAAGATTACGGATAGCATATGTCCATACGGCTAGGTTACTTCTATTTGAAGCGAAATGGTTTTGTCTACTCCGAGATGGAGGGTTGTGGAGCCAAAACTCAATTTTTTCTAGAGTTGTTTCGGTGATGTGTTCAACCCTAGACAGCAACGCATCACGATCCGCCTGATATTTGAATTCTACCAGGATTAGCTTAGGACGGTTATTCATCTTCCATCTCCCCACACGGTGAACTCGCACCGTGGGAGTAGAACGTCTCAGACCTACCATCCGGATAAGATCGCTGAGACATCTGTGATCAAAATCTCTTCGAGACTTGGATTCACTAATGAAATGCTCCGCTCGGTTAAAGACTAGTACATTTCGTACATCTTGGGGGATGATCCTGAAACGCTTCAGACGACCCTGGAACGCCTCAGCTCATTTGCTTTTATGCTGGGGCTACGAATCAACACGCACAAAACTAAGTATTTTACCACCACCACTGGACCTCATCTGCCTCTCAAAATTGGTGGCGAGAACTTGGAGATGGTGACCACTTTTCGTTACCTTGGTTCGTGCGTGCTACCGTCAGGCCAAGCCAGGGATGAGATACCGACCCGTGTACAAGCTGCGCGCACGGCGTTTTCGCGACTACGTTGGGTTCTATTTAGCCGTAGAGAAATCAGCCGACGTATAAAGCTGCGCGTCTACAGAGCGGCGATTCGCCCAGTTCTCACTTATGGATGCGAGATGTGGCCAGTGCGGGTGGAGGATATGCGGAAACTAGAAGTTTTCGACCACTGGTGTCTCCGACGCATCCTCAATGTTCGATGGGATGAGCGGGTAACGAATGACGAGGTTCGCCATCGTTGTTTTGATATCCCTCGCCTGAGTTCGATATTGCGGCAACACCGACTGAGATGGTTTGGCCATATCCTGATACGCTCGGACGCTGAACTAACCAGGGTGACACTATCGCCGACACCCTGCGCAGAATAGCGTTGTCGTAGCGGAGGACAAGTGGAGATTTGGCTCGCCACCGTGAGATCGGAAGTGGAGCTGCTTGGTCTAGGATCGGTTTACGGATGGCGCACGTGAGACCGGACCTGGCTCAAAATCTGTGCGGATCTCGCTTCTAACCGCCGAGTGTGGGCGGCTGCAATTCTTGTCGTCAATGAAGCCGACTCATCCTCCAGGAGATAGTCGCACTAAACAAACAAACAAACAAACAAACATTTCGGGTTCTAGTTTTTGAATCAGAAGTGCCGTGCAGCGCCTCAAATTGCTTACGCAAAACGTTTAATTGTTGAATACTTTGATCAAGTGCGGGTAGTGGCTTTACGGGTCTTATTACGCCTTTTCGGAGTTTAAGGTACATTGAACACCTTGGGAGAAAAAGCTTGCCTCGGAGGACGAGGTAACTGGCTAACTTTGTCCACGTTCACACTGGATGCAATTGCTTCAACCTTAATGTTTGCGCGTTTTTTTTCGAAGATCTGGCTACATTGAACACCTTAGGAAAGGTAGCTGGCATAGAAGGACGTCCTAACTGGTTAGCTTTGACAGCTATCACATTGCCTGCCGTAGTCTCGGAACTTATATTCGCCCTAAGAACAGATGCATACGTTTTTGCTGGTACCAAATCTGACGAGCGGGGCAACGTCACACTATTTCTTGGCTTTTGACAAGCGGCGTCAGTGGCAGCGTTATGAAAGCCGCTACAATACCACTGCCGCCAGCGGTAATTTGCATAAATCCCGTTAAGATTGATGTATACCTAGGCAGCTAGGGTGAGCCCAACGCTTGCAAGCTGTGCATTCAATTCCCTTAGCGACCACTTTGCCACATTTGCCGTTGAGGTAAGTATTTTCGTACTCAGCTGTCAGTTCAGTTCAGTTAGCACAGGACGATATGTGGCAGTCGCCAATCGAGCGTCCAGAATACTTCCGGTGGTAAGCCAAAAGAGCGTCCACCACTTCGAATAGTAGGTTCAATATTCTTCTGGTATGACTTTAGCTGGAATGCAAAAGAAAAACTCCCTCACCCAACAGGTGAGGAGAGGCATTAGTGCGTTCCAACGACAAATTGAAGAACAACTTGTAATGAATTGTATTGTATTGAATTGAATAATCAGCCCAAGAATGTAAGTGAGAACAAACCGCGCTCACTCGAATCACAGTATGTATTGAATAACAACCAGAATCAGAAATGAATGAATGAATGATAATCAGAACTTGAATGATAGTACGATTGATTATCTTTGAATGAGTGGTGATGAATGATCGATTATTATTGATCGTTAATCGAACAATCACCACAACCACCTCAGTTTGCGAATGATCCTGGGTTTGTATAATCCCAGTACGGCTTGTTCAACAAACGTTCTGATCTCCACGGAGGATCTAGCGAACCCGAAACATCATCCACAGTTACCAACAATTGTATCGCTTTTTCAATGGCAGTAGTCCAAGGTGACAATAAGGCTTTTCCTCTAGCGGTTTTGAAAAGAATATTATCTGACGATCGTTTGGATGAGCTAGAAGGCAGTGGTGCATTCGCTTGATAAGATGAGTTCGGTGATTTATTCGAAATGGTATCTGATGAATTCTGAAGTTTGCAAACATTGAAGCCACTTTCTTGGTAGTGAAAACTAGATTTTCCGTTTGAATCAATGATACGGGCGGATCTTGACGTGTTAACAGGAGTAGCACTTGAATCGGTTGGTAGGGAAGTCAAATTTTCATCATCAAACGAAAGATCTTTAGCACGAGCAATGGCACTGTTAAAAATCGGTCGAACTGTCTTTCCAGATGCAGCTTGAATATCCAGAGTAACGGGAGTGTTCTCCATACTATGATAGCATGTATGAAAGTCAACGCTTCCTTTTTCCCCAAGCGGCATAGTTAAGGTATCATCATCATTTGTCTGCATCAGAGCCTTGGCTTTTTCACGTTTATGTGTATTGAACATGATGGAGTTTTCTGCTGGCGACAAATCTGTTGTTGCCGCACGCGCATCTTCATACCGTTCGCAGTGAGCTCGAACATCTTTAAAAGAGGATTTTGGCAGCTTCAAAAGTTCATTCTGCAGAACACTGTCCTGTATTCCAGCAATTAGACTGTCGAGCTTGTACAAACCTATTTTTACTTAACAATTTTTCTGGTTGAAAATCTATTGTACAGTTTTTGATATCTTCAGTTCAATTTGTTCTGACAATACTGTTACGCTCATACGGTCGATAGTACTATTGATTTTTCGATTTCCCGTTAACGTTATTACTCACATTTCATCGATTCTTTGTTCGATAACTAAGTGAACAGCGGTCTGGATTTCTCTGCTCGTGATGGTCGAACGTTTGTTGTAGTGGGCAAGACGGCTTGACTCGGAAGCAATGCGTTCGAAGATATCGTTCACGAAGGAGTTCATGATCGACATGGCCTTCGATGAAATGCCAGTGTCGGGATGCACTTGACGGAGAACCTTGTAGATGTAGATGGCATAGCTCTCCTTCCTCCTTCGCTTCTTCTTCTTGTCGACCTTGGGTACTTTGACCTTTAAGGCCTTTTTCGCAGCTTTGCCAGAAACAACTTTCGGAGCCATGAGTGCGTAGAGAGACGCTAACCGAGATCCCAATTCCTGACTCCTCCATGTCTATTACATGCGATCTATCCACAGGAACACCTAGACCTTTTGTACCAGCAACATTACGTCGCGAAATATTCCACCAAATACACGATCTTTCACATCCAAGTATTCGCGCTACTAGAAAGTTAATCTCTGACCGTTTCGTGTGGCCAAAAATGAATCACGACATTTCGATTTGGTCGCGTTCATGCATTCATTGTCAACGTGCAAAAGTTCGCCGCCACACTATCTCACCTTATGGTACTTTTACAGCACCAGACGAAAGATTTAGCCATATTCATGTCGATTTAGTTGGACCACTGCCACCCTCACGCAATCATTCTTACATCCTAACATGTGTTGACAGATTTACGCGATGGCCTGTCGCAAGGCCCTTGAAAGACATTGAAGCAAAAACGGTTGCCGAAGCATTAATCGAATCTTGGATATCACAATTCGGCGTTCCTTCAGTCATTACAACTGACCGTGGTTCTCAATTCCAATCAGCACTCTTTCGAGAGTTAAACCAACTGCTGGGCACCGACCACATTCGCACCACAGCCTATCACCCTTGCGCGAATGGTCTAGTCGAGCGCTTTCACCGACAACTGAAAGCTGCCCTCATTGCTCACGGGAATACACAAAATTGGTCAGTCTCATTACCGCTTGTCATGTTAGGATTACGAACGGCAGTGAAAGAAGATCTCGGGTGTTCAACAGCAGAACTAGTTTATGGCACAACACTGCGCTTACCGGGTGAAATGGTCAGTGACTCTCGTGAACACGACTTCACACCAACTAGTCAGTACATCGAAGATCTTAAGCGCCACATGCGGACATTGCGCTATCAACAGCCAAGAATATCGCATCGCGATAAGCAAGTGCATGAAGACCTCATCCTGGTGGTTGTGGGTGCGAGTTTTTGCATACTAACTTGACTGGTCCACTACAAGACGATCTTTCAATTGCATATCTAACGACACACCGAAGTTGCATTTTGCTGCCTGAATTAGCAATTGTAGAATAAAATCACGAATTCCTTGTTTGGGCTGACGCACCATGGAATGAAATTTTGCACTTTCGGTTGGCTCGAAATGTACTGGTTTCACGTTTTGCATTAAAAGCGTCTTCAACTTTTCGTATGGAAGAGAAATAGGAGAATCAGGATAAGCTAAATTCTTGATTAACGTATATGCGGATTTTCCAACCGCATTTAGAAAATGGACCGATTTTTTATCATTCTCAGCTTCCGGTCGTGTCATACACCAAATTTCGAATCTTTCACAATAGTCTTCTATTTCTCGAGCATTTGAATTTATATCGAGAGGTTCTAGACTTGAATTTGCCATGACGAAATGATCCTGAATTGTATGAATTGTATCCTGAATTGTATCCTGCTCGGGCGCACCCACTGCTCGCGACGCCAAATGTAATGAATTGTATTGTATTGAATTGAATAATCAGCCCAAGAATGTAAGTGAGAACAACCGCGCTCACTCGAATCACAGTATGTATTGAATAACAACCAGAATCAGAATGAATGAATGAATGATAATCAGAACTTGAATGATAGTACCATTGATTATCTTTGAATGAGTGGTGATGAATGATCGATTATTATTGATCGTTAATCGAACAATCACCACACAACTATAAAATTAGGGATAAAAATTTGGAAACACAGAGCGCCAGATCGAGTCTAGTCTATCTTTGAAGCACGTTACTGAAATGAGTAAAATGAGTAATGACAGATCACCAGAAAATACAGCCTAGTTTTATCACTAGCGTAGTTAATCAACAGAAAACATCGATAATGTAGTAAAATAGTTATTCTATTTTACAGCAAGTTCAATGAATAGCGAAAATTCGTAATGATATTTTATGGGATCGTGGAAAATACAACCAAGTTTAACGTACCGCGCTTGACGTTAAATTGTACAAACCGCGTAATGCAAAAACTATGTTCAATAGATCAATAGTTTATTACGGTATAAAAAGCGGGGAGCTTGTACAAAACCGCAGGGTGGATTGTGCGGTGGATCGAAAAGAAAAGAATAGTAAAATGTTCGAGTTTCCAAGGCCTTATAGCGGGCCACATTCGCGTTAACCTGCACCATCAGTGGATTTTTGTGGCATTTGGACAGGTAGGGCGTCAACCCGGGACACCGCTACCCACCACATCCTCCGGAACAGGGTCAGCTGAGACTGCGTGCGCTTGGACTTCCGATACTGGGATCTGGAAGAGCAATGAAACTGGAGAAGTGTTAGAGGGGTAGTGACGAAAATGCAAATGGCACAGAAAGAGAACTTACCGTTGCCACGAGGGGGTATTAGTGTCTTGGGAGTGGGAGATTTCATGGAGGTGGGAATCGAGGAGACCCTTGAAAGAACCGAAAGAAGCGGATTCAAAGAGCTTGCATGGAAGAGCATTCCATGGACTGCAGACTCGCACCGAGAAAAACCTGCGGCGACATTCAAGTCGACTTTGCTGATGTAGCAATTTAAGTCCATGTCCTCGGAGATTTGTGCTGATGGATGGGACGAGTAGGGAGCTGCATGGATGGGAGGGGTCGCTCAGTATCCGGTATGTAAGTATCATGTCTCCACGGAGAAGACGGTACGTAACGGAGTATGTGTTTAAACGGCGTAATCTCTCCTCGTATGGCAAGTGGCGCATACCGCGGACAAGCTTTGTCGCACGCCGTTGGGCGTTTTCGAGGAGTGACATGTCCTTGCATAGCCACGGCCGCCAAGCCTGCACTGCGTATTCCAAGTGTGGCCGGATGTAAATGTTCAACAGAGTCGGGAAGAGAAACCGGTCGAACTTGCCGAGGGCGCGGCGAAGTAGGCCGGTGTTGCGGTTGGCTGCAGCTGCTGCACGTTCGCATTGTTCTGAGCAACCAAGGTCTTGCTGAATGATAAGTCCAAGATCCTTTTCTTGCCGAACGCGTTGAAGTGTTGTTTGCCCCAAACGGTAGGTAAAACAAGCTGAGTGACGGATGGGGAGAACGCTGCACTTGGATGCGTTGAATGGAAGATAGTTTCGTGAGGACCAACAATGTAGGCGATCTAAGTCGTCTTGTAAGACACGGGAATCATCAGACGATTTAAGAGAGCGCCAAAGTTTGACATCATCAGCAAAGAGGAGGAACGGGGATTCAATGTCTTGTCCGATATCGTTGATGAAGATAATGAAAAGTCTTGGACCAAGAACAGAACCTTGCGGCAAACCACACTTGATTGGAAAGGGGGCTGAGTAGCAGTCGCGCACACGAACACAGAGAGAGCGATCGTATAGGAAGTATTTCATCCATGATACCAGGGATGATCCAACGCCGTAGGAAGCGAGTTTAAGGAGAAGGATGTCGTGATGCACACGGTCGAATGCCTTGGAGAAATCCAAAAATATAGCATCGACACCAGTGCCTTCGTCGACGGATTTCGTCCATTCATCTCGTGCGAGAAGCAAATTAGAGGTGCACGAACGTTTGGCCCGAAAACCGTGTTGCTGTTTGATTAGAATCCGATTCGTTTCGAAATGTGAGACAATGCGGTCGGAGACAATGCTCTCCATGACTTTAGAAATCACTGATAACAGCACGATAGGGCGATAATTTGCAGGATCGGACCGGCTGCCGCCTTTAAATATAGGGCTTACAACACCCTCCTTCCAGGCTTGTGGAATGGTAGCCGAGTCCAAACAACGTTGAAAGTAAGTCGCCAGTAAAGGAGATATATGTGCTGCGGCTACTTTCAGGATTTTGGGATGGATGCCGTCAAGTCCTGACGAGGAGTACTGTCGCAGACACAGAATCTTCCGATGAACTGCCTCAGGGGTGAACTTTATTTCCGGCATCTCTTGCACGTCGCGCGAGGGAAAAGAAAAGTGGGTAAGTTTCGCGGGATATGTAGGGTTAAAAATATGAGCGTATTGTTGCGACAGCACAGTTGCAGCTTCCAAGGCGGTCGATGTGAGGCCGTGTGCGCTGACTAGGGATGGAATTCCTAGTTTGACCACGCGTCTTTGGTTCACAAGGTGGAACAAGCTTTTTGGGTTCTCCATAAACTTGTTGGATATATGCAATTCATATTGGGTCTTGTCTTGGCGACTGAGGTATGTACAATAGTTTCGCAATGACCTGTAGTTTTCCCAGTCATTTTTGTTTCTTCCTGCCCGATAACATCGCCATGCCAGGTTTCGCTGTGCTATGGCTTTCTTCGTTCGGCTGCGAAGGAATGAGCCCGGTTTCTTATGATGAAAAGGCTTCTCGTGGCTGGCAGCGCGCAGCAAAGCGTGCCAGTGAGTGAGAAACGTGGTCCAAGCAACATCGATCTTGTCAGACATTAAGAAGTCCCATGAATTGGCAGCAAATAGTTCGTGGAACAATCCAATGTCGGTAATCCAACGAGTTTGTGGGCGGGTTTCATTAAAGTAGTCCATGAATGTAACGAAAGTGAATGTCAAAACAACATGGTCACTATGGCCGAGAGGAGGGGTAAAGGAAAGATTCTCGATCATTAACTCTTCATTTGTGATGATGAAGTCCAGAATGGATGGTGCATTCATGTCCCGAAACCGAGTTGCTTCACGAACGTGGTTGTACAATGGATAGTCTGCCAGTAAGTCAGACAGTTCAGCGGCAAACGGTTGAGAAACAAGGTCTCCACAAAATCTAGGACAGTTGAAGTCTCCCATTATTAGGATGTGGGAAAATCGTTTGTTTAGAGCGTGCCGAAGTGAAGAGATAAGGAAGGAATCAAGCTGTGCATGGCTACTGGGTGGTCTATAAACAACCGCAATCAGGAAAAGACTGTCTTGTTTGAGTGATATTTGGCACCATAGAACATTAGAGTCACATAACGCAGGGTCGCTTAATGGTTCGCAACGAAGTGATTCATGATAATAGAGCAGGACACCACCTCCCCTTGTTGCACGATCCCGTCGAAGTAAAGACATATTGGGGAGGGTGAGTTCCGCATCATGAACTGCGCTTGATAACCACGTCTCAGTAACGGCTATTAGGTCCCATGAGCACAGGGAATGGCGGTAACGGAGTTCCGGGAGTTTGTTCAGGAAACCAGCAGCATTTGTGTAACAGCATGAAAGGCTGCGTGATTGTAGAGTATGCAGTGTGGTGATAGGGTGTGCAGTTATTCCGCCGATCACACTGAAACCGGCTGCGGGGAGTTTTTTGAAGCGGTCGTGTGAAGTTCGTCAGCAGACTGATTTGTGCTGGGTATGACTGATGGTTGCGGACGAGGTCTTGGTTTGTCAACTGCGGAGCGAAGACGGACCTCTGTAGGTGCAAAGCGTTTGTTATCATACCACAAGCGTAAGGCAGTATTAACCATATCTTCGGATTGGAAGGTAATTTTTAGAATACGAGGGGCATTACCCTTGTAGCTGGAGGACGTGGGAAGGCGTTTCGCGGCAGTCGTCAAAGTTCCGTGAATTTTGCTGAGTTCTTGGATGTAGCGCCACTGAGAACAGTCGTGTAGAGTGTTCTTAGTTAAATCAGTTCATTTGAGTATCAGCATTACTATGACTGGGTGATAGTCGAGCAATTCGAAAAAACTGCCAAGATTCTTTCACTTCAGTTCAGTTTGCACAGGACTGTATGTGGATAACGAGCCAATCGCGCGTCCAGATTTCTTTCGGTGGTATGCCACAGAAGAGCGTCCACCACTTCAAACAATATCTTCACGAAATATCTTCTGGTATGAGACTAATCTGGAATGCAACAGAAAAACTCCCCTCACCAATAGGTGAGGAGAAACATTAGTGCGTTCCAAAGATAACATGAGGATCATACCAACTATTCCCTTACGGATAAAAATTAGGAAATAATGAAGAGTCAAGTCTATTCTTGAACTCCCCTACCGAAGTAGAACAAACAACTTCTTTAGGAAGTCGATTCCAGTAATTTACTACCCTTTCACTAAAGAAGAACTTACGAACATTTGACCTGACATGTCGCTTGGCCAGTTTTAATGGGTGGCCTCGAGTACCCACACTTGGCGCTAGAGCGTACAATTCACTGGGATGAATAGTACTGAAACCTGACATGATTTTGAAGGTTTCAATCAGGTCCCCACGTAGCCTCCTCCTTTTTAGTGAGAAGAGCTCTAGACTCAGCAATCGTTCCTGATACGACCTACCCGATTGCCCAACAATCATACGAGTAGCTAAACGTTGAACACCTTCCAGCTTGGCAATATCTTTTTCCAAATAAGGTGACCATGCTTGAACGCAATACTCGAGATGTGGTCTGACGACCGCTTTGTATAATGGTATGAAAACCTCTGGGGACCTGCAGGATAAAACTGATCGAAGGCGAAAAAGCTCTCTCCTAGCGCGTTGTGCAGCAGCTGCGCATTGATCAGCCCATTTAAAGTTCCCTGAAACTTCTATACCTTCGGCACCCCATTTATCTCAAGTATACCATCTACACCAGCAACCTCTAGCTTCTTAATGACTATAGACAACAGATAGCTTTTAGTGAAGTTGACTGGTAGATCCCATGTAGCACACCACTTGATGACCTTTTCTATATCCTCAAGAAGATCCTGTTAATCCAGTGATCCGATAATCTTGACATCATCTGCAAAAATATAGCAGGGACACTTAAGCCACGCTGCCAAATCATCGATAAAAATGAGGAAAAGTAGCTGTCCGAGTACGGAACCCTGTGGGACTCCACTAACAACTTTAACTTTCGACGAATACATATTTCCTATCCTGACACGAAAGAATCTATTGCTTAAGAATCCTATTATCCATTTCTTCAGAAGACCATCGATACCCATATATCCAAATTTGTCTGCAAGCAATCTGTGGTTTACCGAATCAAAGGCCTTGCAAAAGTCCAAGTAAAAAACTTCTACTTGTTGGCCATTATCTAACCTCATGGTGACCTCGTTAGGAAAACATAAGAGGTTTGTTAGGCACGACTTCCCTTTAAGGAAGCCGTGCTGAGCAGAGTTCAGCATCGAGTAATCAACTAGATGGCGACAGATCCTATCCCTAATAAGTTTCTCCAGGATTATACATAGTATGCTAGTAAGACTTACAGGTCTGTACTTACAAACTGAAGATCGACTGCCACCTTTATGTATCGGGATCACATTAGCCAACTTCCAAATACTCGGAGTATATCCATGTTGCAAGGAAGCGTTAAAAATATGACCCACTGGATCTGATAATATTGGCGCCAGGTTCTTTATAATTTGAGGGTAAATCTCGTCTGGGCCAGCAGATTTATGAGGGTTAGTTGCTGCAAGAGCAGGTTCAACCTCATCATCAGTGAAAAATAACTCCTCAAGTGGAGTAACGATATCAGGCCTTTTGATGACTGGCATGTTAGGCGGGTCTATTTGGCGATCAAGCCTCTGAACAGACTGGAAATGTTCGAGAAAGGCCGAAGCCTTTTCTGAATCTGAAACTATTTGAGTTCCGTTTTCCTGCTGAAGGTTGCCAATCCAATCGCGCGTTTTGCCTTTGGATTGGGCCTAACTATATTAACGCTTTGGGCACTGCTTTATATTACGTGGCAACCGTGATTCAAAGTCACGTTTTGCTTTGCGTTGGATTCCCACAGCCTCATTTCTGACCATTTTATACCTTGTCCAGGACCGTTGTGTCTGAGAAGCTTTGTAAGTTTTCCAGACACGGTTCCTCATTCTAATCACTCGTCGCATCGCAGGTGTCCACCACTGTGGCTTGTTGCGTTGCTTGACGTGCACCAACGGTGCAAACCTATCTTGCAGGGTTGACAGGCAGTGGTGTATAAGCTGCCAGTTTGTTGCTATATCATCACCTACATATTGAGACGAGATCTTTTTAGCTTCCTCTGAGACGACTTCCCAGTCTACGCGATTGAAATTGCGCCTCAGTTTAGGAGGAGGTTTTTCATACCTGAGTCTTAGTTGGAATCTCATCACAACGTGATCACTTTTTCCTAGTGGAGTGAGATAATCTACTTGGCGAACCATTTCTTCGCTTGAAGAGATAACGAAATCCAGGATCGAAGGTGAGCAGCCCTGAGGGAACCTTGTGGGCTCATTTACATGTTGACTCATGGCATGCAGGTAAGTCTATTCGATGAAGTCCTCAGACATCTTATCAGATGAACAGCACTGCTTTAGCCAAGATATATGTGGTAGGTTAAAATTGCCAACTATAAGAACCTGGGACCCAAGCGTGTGCAGCAAACTGAGATTGCCAAGCAAATTTTGCAAGTCCTGAGGTCCTGCTTGCAGTCTCATATAAAGGCATGCTATTACCATTGATTGCTTGTAAGATTGTATGATACATGAGCTAAGTTGGACGTTATGCGTGCTAAGCCTAACGCTCGATTCTGAAGTTCGAAGAGCTAGTCTGCGATGTGTGCTTGGAAGCATTCACAAAATCCGTTCAGTTCAGTTCAGTTGTACAGGACAGTAAGTGGCTAACGAGACAATCGAGCGTCCAGAATTTCTTTCGGTGGAAAGCTGCAGAGAAGCAACCACCACTGCTAAAGCTTTTTTTCTTATTATTATTGATTATTTTATATCATCGACGATCGCGACGCCAAGGGATTATCGGGGTTGTATTTAGGAAGCACTTCGTGATGAATGATGCTGGTATGGTGTTTTCATTATTGTATATTTTATTACATTAATCACTACATTTAACATTTTGTCATTTCTTTTGTTATACTGATACATGTAATTATGTACACAATTTGAATATATTATTCACACTGCTGACGTTTTCTGTTTTGGGACAAGTCTATCGTCTGATTGTTTTGGATCTGTATGCGTGTTGCGTCAAGAAGTGTGATCCCATTTGCTGGGTACAATAATCAGAAGTTGTACGCAGTTAGTGGTGAATTCCCCGCTGAATCAACCGCAACACTGGAAAAATAAAAATAAATGTCTCTTCAGCAGTATGGTGAGAGGTCAGCTAGAGAAGAGTTGTGTATTAAAAACAAACAGAACTCTAGCATTTACTTACATACCACACAACGCTAAAAATGGCGAACTACCGATTGCTGCATAGAAATTAGGGGGAGAATTCAGGAAAAAGCTTACCTCAGATGCGGTCCAAACCGTTCTTAAAACTCGCGACAGAACAGCAGGATATAAGTTCTTCTGGAAGCCAGTTCCATAAATTTATAACCTTGTGGCTGAAAACGTTTTTTTCAGGAGTCTAGTCTACATCGCACCTTAGCAAGTTTGAGTGAATGTCCACGGGTGACAAGCTCGGGACTTAAGGCAAATAATGACAACTTCACATAACCACTTCAAGATCTTGAAGGACTTCAGGCAGGCAGCGTCAGATTTACCTCGCTGACCCTCAATCATGCGATTTGCGAGACGCTGTACGCTTTCGAGTCGAACGTTGTCCTTGTAGTAAGGGCACCACGCCTGAACACAATATTCGAAATGCAGCCGAACTAATGCCTTGTAAAGGTGCAGGAATACATAAGGTCTTCTGCTGGATAACACAGATCTCAGCCGATAGAGCACGTTGTGAGCACGTTGAGCCGCAGCGGCGCATTGGTCCTCCCATTTGAAGTCAGTCCTAACTAGAACTCCCAAATCCTCAACAGGATGCGTGGTGCTAACTGTAAGAGAAATGCACGACACTTGAACTGAAATCTTATGAATCCATGATGATAAGAGCTTGCACTTATTAAGGTTCAGTGGGAACGTGAAATTTTGCTCTCCTGAATTTTTTTTTCATTCGTAACAATTTTTCTAGATAATGGTTGCTCGTAAATCAAAAGTTACTAAGAGTAGTCTTGGGAATTCTTCACTGCAACAAAATGCTCGTAGAAGAGCTCCTGAACCCCAAAAGCCGTCTGAAGCTACAGTCAATTGCGGTAAAGCCGGTTGTTCCACCCCTGTTCTTGAAGGGATAGGATGTAGCATCTGCTCTTCCTGGTTTCATCCTGGTTGCTCGGGTTTGACGTCCGCTTTTTTTAATGAACACAAACAAAACGCAAGTAAGCTTTGGCTCTGTGCAGCATGCTCGATAAACCCAACTGTCCGTTGTCTGCTATCGTTGTTAGACCAACAGTCTAGGAAAATCACATCTCTTGAAAGTAGACTGCACCGGTTAGAAAACAGCCATGGTTCTCTGTGTACTCGTCAACAGTCCGAGTTGAAAAGTGTTGCTGTTCCTTCTGTCCCGAAAGCGAATCACACATTTGGGTCGTTGGTTGCTGAAATCTCATCTGTAACTGAAACACCGATGACATTTGCTACAACTGCTGCTTCTGCGGCGATCTTCACTGGTTCTAAGTACACACCCGTACATACGATTCCGGGGATTGCAAAAGACAACACTCGTGCCAAGTTCACATCAGTGAAGAAAGTGGCCACGGCAACAAGATACCCGTTGCAATGAGGTGCTAACCGTGATATGCATCAATGTGCCAGAGGCAAATTCGCCTTGTTTCAAAACTCGCTAGGTGTAAGATGCACAACACTGGCAGAGGATATGTGACTCAATGAAGGTTTCTGCAAAGGCCGGGAACATTGTACGTCTGTCCAGGCATCATAAATCATTACATATTGGCGAGCCTAGACTATTGCGAATCACCCTAACATCCTAGGAGGATGTTGAATCCGTCTTACTCTCTGCATACACTTTGCGCAACAGCAATTCAGCCATCCGCATATTTCCGGACGTGTCATGGGCTGAGCGACAAGCCAAGAAAGAAACAAACTTCAACTGGAAGTTGGAGAATGACAAGAAAAGCGTTTTTATTCATGGCGTTCCAGAACTAAATGACGATGATGCCAATAAAAACACTACACACGACTGCGAGCAGTGGCGTTTCATACAACAACAAAGTAAAATCACTGACACTCTGACGATTGGTTTGAAACGTTTACCTGTTTCCCCCAGTTACAAGGGCTCTGGGCCCCGCATACTCAAAGTAACTTTTCAATCAGAATCCATGGTGAATGATGCGTTACAGAGTTGGTACCGATACAAACGTTTTGCACCTTCCGAGATTCGCCTCCGTTCTGCCCTCGATAAAAAGCGAATCGACAAGCTTCAGTGTGATTCTGCCGATAAAAGTGTTGATGCCTCAAAAAACTTAAGCCAGCCGGTCCTATTAGGATCGGCGTAATGGACGCCCAAAACAACTCTGCAGACTCCGCCCTATCGCGCGAGAGCCTGAAGTGTTTCTATGCGAACGCCCAAGGCCTACTCAGTAAACTTCCTGAACTTCGTCTTCGACACGCTGCTCAACGCTTCGACGTGATAGCTGTGACTGAGACATGGTTATCATCTTCCGTTGCAGACGCCGAAATTTCACTTCCTGGTATGATTGTCATTCGGAAAGATCGTCCCACCAAGGGTGGTGGAGTTCTTTTGTACCATAACTCCTCACTCCACTGTGAACCACTATCTCACATTCATCTGCAAACCATAGATTCACTGTGGTGCCGCTTGCAGCTTAGAAACAGTGACTCTGCTCTACTGGCTGTGATCTACCGCCCACCAAATGCTCAACCTGTTGCTGATGTCAACCTATTACACTCCTTGCGATTCGCCTTATCAATGCAACATAGTCACGTCTTGTTGATGGGAGATTTCAATTCACCCAGTTTGACTGTTGAACCCTCCCGCGATACTTTTGCTTGGGAGCTGCGTGAACTGATAGGAAGTCACCCTTTGTACAATCACGTGACTGAACCGACACGTTTTCGTGGAACTGACACGCCTTCTCTATTGGACCTCTTACTGACGAATGAGGAGTTGATGATTGAGGAAATCTCGAGTGAAACTCCGTTAGGCAAAAGCGACCATATAGTTTCAACTTTTGACTTTGTGTGCTATGCTAACTACCTCAACCATGAGGACTCTCAGTTACGGACGGTCACTGACTACGGCATTTTCTATGACGTTGTAGCCGCCAATAGCTTCGATTTCATGTTAGAGGATGGTCCGAATTCAGTTTGGCAAAATTTTGTTACCAAGTGGCACCAGATGCTAGAGCTTTCTTCAGTCTCAAAATTCGTCCTGCGAAAAACCACTGACACATTCATTCGGAGCAGAACTCGTAAATGGATGTGTCGCAAAAATGCTGCGTGGACTGAGTTCAAACTGACACAACGGCCAAATGATTGGGAGTGTTACAGAGAATTACGAAATCATTGCACGGGTCTGGTGCGCCAGGATATATTTGATTGTCAAAGTAAACTCACCGGTCAATTCCTGGAAAACAATAAGCTCTAGTTCAAATTTATCAACAATAAACGAAAGGTTCAGACTGGTATCCCTTCACTTACCACCAGTATAGGTTACACGACGATATCAAAGGATGCGGCAAATGTTCCAAGATCACATTACATGCCGATTTTCCAAAACCCCTCTCTAATTTTCCCCATGCTTTTGACCCCATCATCTCAACCTTCTTGTATTATGTTTTCTGCCAGAAAAGTTCGGGAAAAAATCATGCAACTTCGACTCAACTCATCACCGGGTATCGACTGTATCACACCGAAAGCATTGTGCGCAGTTGCCGATCAACTTTGCGAACCTCTCGCGGCTTATTTCCGAAAATTGATGGATAACTCTGAAGTCCCTACTGGTTGGAAGGAAGGTATCATCAATCCCATTTTCAAAGGTGAAAGCCGTAGTGATCCTGCCAATTACCTTCCAGTCACCCTTCTCCCAGTGTTATCCAAGGTGATGGAAGCCATTGTTGCCGATGAAATTATGGCTTTTGTGAATAGTTTCTATTTCATCGCTGCAGAACAACATGGATTTCGTAAAGGGCATTCTTGTACCACAAATTTGCTTTTAGCCAGAGACTACTGGACCAAAGCTGCTGACGAAGGTAATGGTGTGGACGTCATTTACTTAGATTTCTCTAAGGCATTTGACCGAGTTGACCATGCGATATTGCTTCACAAGCTGCAAGCATTGGATATTTCACCCGTGTTGCTGTCCTGGGTTGCTGAATTCCTACGTTCGCGAAACCTTCGCGTGCGCGTTAGACAGACCCTTTCAGAGCCATTCCCAATTCAGTGCTGAGTACCTCAGGGGTCCGTTCTCGCCCGCGTTTATTTTTGTTATTTATGAACGACATTGGTGGGTACGTCGAATCACCATTTCTCCTTTTCGCGGATTAAAAGAAGATTTGGCAGGTCATCAACTCACCCAGCTATACAAGGAAACTTCAATTCGACCTGGATTCACTACACGCATGGTCTACGATCAATCGCATAACATTCAACACTGACAAATGTCACGCATTACGCATTCGTCTTCCTGGAGACCCTGGCTATTATATGGGTGGCAAGATGCTCGCTGTCACGATGCAAGAAAAAGATCTTGGGGTGATTATACAAAATGACTTGGGCTGCTCTGCTCAGTGTAGTAGAGCTTCAACCGTGGCAAATAGAAACGTTTGGCTTTTAAAACGTGCGTTCGGAACAATCGATCCACGTCTATTCCCGTTTCTTCTTCAGGCGTACATCAGCCCACACTTGGAGTATGCTGTCTCCGTCTGAAACCCATGGTTGAAACGTGACAAGCACGCCCTAGAACAGCCGCAGAGACGTTCTACGAAGCTTGTCAAGGGGCTTAGCTCCGTCAGCTATGAGGAACGTCTTACGACTCTACAATTATTCTCTACAAACTATCGTCGTATCCGAGGCGATCTGATCCTTGCGTATCGGATATTGACGGAAAAAACTCACCCATGTAGGGGTATGCTTAAAATGGCCCCATACTCAGCAAATCGTGGTCATCACTTGAAGTTAGCTCATCTGCATAGTAGATTGGACTGCCGCAGATACTACTTTGCCGTCCGGATTCCTCGTGCTTGGAACGCACTACCCCTTTCGGTTATTTCTGCCCATCCCTAATTATTTTTAAAAAACGCCTTGACCTCCATTTTTGTCAGACGATAAACAATTCTTAATTATCTTTTTTCACGCTTATATTCTTTGTGATACTGCACCATATCTTTTCCTCTTTCCACAGCGTTTCCCGTTCCAGAAAATATGGATCACATTTCCCTTCGACCACTTTGCTGAACTGCTGAAACTTCTTGACACCCAATATCCCAGTATCGGAAGTCCAAGCGCACGCAGTCTTAGCTGACCCTATTGTGGAGGAGGTGGTGCGTAGCGGTGTCCCGGGTTGACGCCCTACCTGTCCAAATGCCCCAAAAATCCATTGATGGCGCAGGTTAGCGCGAATGTGGCCCGTTAAAAGGCCTAGGAAACTCGAACATTTCACTATTCTTTTCTTTTCGATCCACTGCACAATTCACCCTGCGGTTTGTACAAGCTCTTAGCTTTTATAACGTAATAAACTATTGACTATTGACTATTGAGGTCCCACTGGTATAACCAGTTTATTACCCGTTAAAAGTCGTGCAACAAGGTAACTTCATCCCTTAATCCGATGAATTTCAAATCATTCGCGAAAATGAAGCATGGGCATTTCAAAGCAGACGACAAATCATCGATGAAATTCCGGAAAACATGAGGACCGAGTACCGACCCTTGGGGTACAACACTGATCACCTCGGTTTGATTCGACAGCGTAGATCATACCCTAACTCGGAATGTCTTACCTGTGAGGAAGTCCTATTTCCGGGCAATTAGACTACCACGTATGCATTTTGCTGCTAGCTTGATCTCTAGGAGGCTTCACTGAATTGAAAGCCTTGCTGAAGTCTAGGTAGAGGGCTTCGACAGGCTTACCTTAATCCATCATTTTAGTCGAAGTATTAAGAAAACTAAGAAGGTTAGTCAGGCAGGATCTACCCTTAAGGAATCCATGATGAGTTACACTCAAAAGACAATGTCGGCAAAGATGCTGAGAGATTTTATCACGCAGCAGTTTTCCAAATACTTTTGAGACGATGCTAGTCAGGCTGACAGGTCTATAGTTACCAAGAGTTGACCTGCAACCACCCTTGTGTATTGATAGGATTATGGCTTCTTTCCACTCACTAGGAACCACTCCCAGGTTCAAGCATGAATTGAAGAGATTGCATGAAGGTTCTGTAAGCACTGGGGCGAGATTCTTTAGCATAATTGAGTGGATACAATCTGGTTCATTAGCATAGTTGGCGCGAACATGGATAAGTACTTCAAGTACAATAATCACAAGGCGTACGCAGTTAGTGGTGAAATCTCCGCTGGATCAACCGCTACAAAGTGGTGAGACCTGAACATTTTTCTTTTAGGAACTTTCGTTCTTACTATTCGTTCTTACCATTTTCCATTTTGGCGCGCGCTTGAAAACGGTACGTGATCCCAATTACATTTCCATATTACATTTTCCTCTATACGCTACATACCGGAACCGATAACCTGTGATAATTTCCTAAAGTTAAAATTTACGTTTCATGATATTCGATATAATATGCATCCTAAAACATCAATCTCAAGCCGCATTAAAATTCGTAAAATTCCTCAAACAAGAAATTGCACCGTAAGGTTATATAATGACACTTCTTTAATCTTAAATAAATTGAAAAAAATAGTATCTGAAATATTGAGTCTACGTAACGAAATAACAACTTCTCAGACATTACTTGATTCTCTTAAACCTTTATTATCTCTTATGAATCCTAATGCCATTATTGATAATGATATCCTTATACAAACCAATAAATTTGTTGAAACTCTTTGTACTGAAATTACTCGAAGAGTAACTCGTTCTAAGAATATCATTTTATTTAATGTAGCTGATAATTTTCCATTAAATGACTTGAAAAGGTGTTTTCTCACTTCATACGGTATTCCGGTAGATTGTGCTGATTTTGTTCGTTTACGCAAAAACAGCCTGAAACAACGAACTCCAATACTTATAAAATTCACCGATAAATGTTTCGTTTCCTATGTATTAGAGAATAGAGATATTTTGAAATCCATTCCCAGATTTTCTAACGTTACTATAAAGCCAGACCTCACCCCTATGCAGAGGCGTTTCTGTCATAAGAAACGCAAAATTACAATTATTCCCGCAACTCAGCCTTCTTCTGATTCATCTGAGTGTATGCAGTGTGATTCACCTGTAGTTACTACATCTTTAAGAAGCCAAGATTTATCACCGGCAAACGACATAGTTCACAAAACACCGCCACCCACTAAGCGTTCACTTCCCTTACCTACTTTTAGACAGACACGACCTCATCTCCCAAATCCTGGTTCATTTAGAAACGGCATTCAAAAAGCCCCCAAACCAACAAATGAAGTTGGTGAATAATAATAGGCACGCACATTATACCAGTTACCGTATTCAACCACCATCCCCCCTAACAGTATAATCAGTCTCCCATTGACTACACTTTGCTTCACAGACCCTCCCCGTACTCCCCTGGTTATTATGCTCAACCATTTTACTCCTCGAATTATATGACTCAAAATCTTCCATTTTATAATCGTTACACATCTCAATACGTACCATACACACCTTTTTATGATCATGCCAAATTTTTCCAAAAATAATAAATTAAATAATAATTGCTATAAATTTTTGTCTCAACTTACTTCCACTCCTTTCAATCCCGCTCCTTCTTATGTTAGTATTCTACTTATTAATGCCCGATCAATTAACCCTAAAATTCAAATGCTTAAATCTTTTCTCATTACGAACTTAGTAAACATTATTCTCATAACTGAAACGTGGACCCGAGATGACCAGCCTGACTCAACACTTATAGTACCTAATTACCAGATATTCAGGAATAACCGAAGTTCGAAACGGGGAGGTGGTACTCTTATCTATGTTCATTCTAAATTTAAAGCTGATAGCTTTACTTCACCTAGTTTGACAGAACTAGAAGACTCAACATGGATTGTATTGCCATCCTCAAATCTCTTAATAGGTTGTAATTATTATCCACCGTCTTCAACCATTTCTAAAATGGATTCCTTAATTAATGCGTTTATAGAAGCATCTCTACACGACATGAAATATAAGCTTATTGCTGGTGACTTCAACATGCCAAAATTAAACTGGCACGATCCTGCACATCGCAGATGCTATACATCTTTCACTAGAACGATTGACTTACTAGGATATAAGCAATTTATTGACCAACCTACAAGAAATGACAATATCTTAGACCTAGTCTCCACTCTGAACATTATTCCAGCTAACCTGAAGGTAATTCCATCTTTCTTTAACAGTGACCATAGAATATTATCATTCCAAATATTATGCGCCACAACTTCTGTCAATTCTTCGAAACCATCTTATATTAAGCATACCGATAACTACATTAACTGCAATCTACTGTCAGAATTCATTAGAACAGAAGACTGGAGCCGATTCTTCCTCTCTAGTGATTTCACAACAGTCTCTTCAACATTTCATTCACAATTGAGAGGGTTACTTATGAAGGCATCATATAAGCTCATTAGGCACACAAAATTAACGAAAGCCCAGAAAATAGAAAAGAAAATGATGAAACTACATTCTGTTGCTGTAAAAACACATGACATTTTCGCCCTTCTTCGTTCTTATGAACTATCAAGAAGTCACAGATATGCTTTAGATAGCACGCTTAGAGCCGACGAAAACGAAGCTCTTATAAGTCAGGATAAGCCAAAATCACTAAGTAAACTTTTCAAGTTAAGATCATCCAACTCACCCAGCAACATAGATTTCATTATCAAATATTGTAATTCATCCGCAGTTGAAACAATTGTTAGTTCACCTGATGCTATCTGCGAAGAATTCCTTCTTTACTTTAACTCTACCTACAACAATTCGAACTACGTTTACCCAACCATTCATCTTCCTTCGCCGAATACACTAAATACTTTGAGTATAAACCTGAGTGACATAAATAAATTATGTCAGCAATCAACTGTCAGTCTCAAACCTGACACAGCAGGCATACCTCCAGCCATATGCAAAATCGGTGGTAAAGACTTTCAACTTCTCCTGCTTAACCTATTTAATGCATCTATTAAATCTGTTACCTTTCCGGCAGAATGGAAACACTCAATTGTTATACCTAGATACAAATCTGGCTCAAAACACTTAGTTACTAACTACCGACCAATAAATCATACAGCCTTCTTTTCAAGATTATTTAAAAAAATTGTAAAGAAAGCTATGCTTGAATATTTGACACCTAGTTTCTTTTCTAAGGCACAGCACGGTTTCCTTAACAAAAGATCCTGCATTACTTGCCAGCTAGAATACTTAGACTGCATCACAAGTTCAATTGAAATTGGCTTTTCAGTTATAGTTGTCTTCCTTGATATAACCAAAGCTTTCGACACAGTACCGCATAACCTATTACTATCTAAACTAGGCTCATTTGGTATAGGTGGGAATCTTCATTCTTGGCTCACTTCTTTTCTTACCGATCGCACATATTGTGTTGAGGTTAATGGTCACAGATCTCGCACCTTGCCGATTCCAAGTGGCGTGATACAAGGCAGTGTTTTAGGTCCATTACTTTTTCTCCTATACATAAATGATGTACATACAGTCGTCTCTCATAGTAAACTATTCTTGTTCGCAGATGACATGAAAGTAGTAATTTCCTTCCCATCTTCTGAAACACAAACTTACATTGCCAGACTAAACAAAGATTTGGATGCATTATCCAAATGGGGTAAAATTAATGGTCTGTCATTTTCTGTAGAAAAATCTAAGTTCATGCCTTCAGGATGTACAATTCCTGATAACTCAATCCTTCTTAATGGTAATCCTATTCAAATTATCGATTGCACACGTGATCTTGGGTTCAAATATTCAGCATCGCTTACATTCAACGAGCATATAAATCACGTGGTCTCAAAAGCAAAGCAGAGTGTTAATATGATTCATAAGTTCTTTACTCTCCCACACTGTAAGTTAGAACTTTATAAACTCTTCACCATACCCCTCTTTGATTACTGTAATATAATATATAGCAGTATAAATAAAACCGATACCATCCTTTTGGAAAAAGTACAACGTACTTTTACCAAATCAATCACCGGATATAGCTCGAATCAATCATATAGAGAAAGATGTACGCAGCTCAAGCTAGAACCACTATGGTTCCGTAGAATTAGACACAACCTAATACTGTTCTTTAGAATAATATCTTCTGATAATATAGATATAAATTCGTCTATTCGCTTCCGACAAGGTTCTAGTTATAACTTAAGAAATCAAGATAATCTAGTGGAATTACCTAGATCCTGTACGAAAGTAAGAAGTAACTTCTACCTAAATAAATACGCTAAACTCTGGAATATTCTTCCGAAAAACATAAGACTTTGTACCTCACTATGTGATTTTAAATCACATCTGAATTCATTTCTCACAGTTGAAAAATTAATGAAACTTCTCAACCTAGATGTCTCATTAGATGAACTATACAATCATGGCATTGCTGGATATTAACAGTGATATCAGTTTTTCAACTTTCATAGTGAACAGTTACTCCGTCCCTTAGTATTTATTTTCCAGATCACCTCTTTACATCCATATGAAGAATTCCGGTTCACAAACGAGTCAACAATGGGACGCCAAATCTTCTACGAATACCCACGAAAAGACACTCTCCATTTAGAACATATATTCGACATTAATAATGTGTTCCAACTAAACATTTTTGAAGATTCTCTCTCTTCGAGATTCCTCGCATCTTCGATGTTCCGGTCCATCGTTCTTCAATATGCTTCGTATCATTTTTCCCCTCACCCGAATTTATTTTCATACAACAACTGCTCATATATTGAATTTCTGTAAAACTGATTGATTATCATTTACCTGGACCATTTTAACGAACGAAAAAATTATCAGCACGTATGAGCTTGAAAATGTTAATAATTATTGTCCATTTTTATGCTTTATGTATAAAAACAACTTTGATAATTATCGATCATGCTTAGCATGCCTTGGAATTCCGAGAATAAAATATTTATTTATTTGAGGACATTTCTACAGACACTATGTCGCACTTTAGCCTTCCCTCTTTTGGTATGAACGACGCTCGTTTCTGGTTCGCACAAATCGAATAATTATTCGAGTCTTACTGCGTAATAACTCAACGAACCTAGTATAATTGTGTAGTTGGTATGTTGCCACCGTCAGTCGCAAAGAAGGTTGCTGATTTAATTTACAACCACTCTTCTGATAATTCGTACGATGCACTTAAACATGCCATCATCTCAGGTACTTCATCTACTGACAAGCAAAACCTACGGCAGCTTTTGTCCGGCTTATAAATGGGTGATCACACTCCGTCACAACACCTGCGACATATGCTCTAATTACAAAGAGACGAGTCTGTTGATGACAAGATCATACGTGAATTATGGCAGCAGAGTCTTACAGCCGATGTCCGCAAAGTCTTAGCCATTATGGACAAGCACACCAGTCTCCAACACTTTGCACGCATTGCAGACGAAGTTCACGATATCGCGCACAGCGTTACATTGTCTCACGTCAGACAAACGAGTGACAAAATTCTCCTATGCAGACTCCAAGCTATTTTGCAGAGTTGAAATCGATGTTTCATAACTTGTCACTGCAAGTACAAAAAACCCCACGATCCCATAGTAACTCTCGAAATAATCATTCTCGTCAGCACAAGAAACGATCTACCAGTCGTTTTAACGGATCGCGATTTTGCTATTATCATCGTCGAATCGGTGCAAAGGCCCTGCATTGCACTTAAGAATCAAATTTGTACAAGCAGGGAAACCGCGAAGCCAGACACTATACACAGGAGCTCTGTCTGGCACCCTTCATAGCCGTCTCTTCCACGTTACCGACAGGGCCACTATAATGCGATTCCTCATGGACACAGTGCCGAAATTAGCGTCATCTTACCATCCAATATGGAACGCAAGAACCCGTCTCCGTTGACGTTACAGGCGGCAAACGGCACGGAAATTTCTACTTTCGGTCATAGATCACTTTCTGTTGAATTAGGTCTCAGACGTTACTCTTGAGGGATTTTCACAATTGTCGATGTCAAAGTACCAATTCTGGGTGCAGATTTCCTTTCTCATTTTGATCTTTCGATCAATATAGCTACAAATGAGCTTATTGATAATTTAACAAAGATTAATACGTTTGGTAACTTTTGTGATTCCCTCCATCCG
Organism: Atriophallophorus winterbourni; assembly: GCA_013407085.1. NCBI lineage: Eukaryota > Metazoa > Platyhelminthes > Trematoda > Plagiorchiida > Microphallidae > Atriophallophorus > Atriophallophorus winterbourni. The sequence continues at coordinate 33,403 of JACCGJ010025117.1, forward strand.
AACAATTCGAGTATTTGCCCATGACATGCATCGGCGTTCAGTGACTTATTGACAGAATTTCCCGAAGATTTTAAGTCGGTTTCGCAATTTACTACTGGTAAACATGATGTGAAACACAACATTCTGACCCGTGGTCCTCCAGTGTTTAACAGACCCCGTGGTTTGGCTCCAAAAAAGTTCGATGTCGCAAACCGTGAGTTTGAACACAGGCTTGAACTTGGAATTATCTGGCCATCCAAATCGCCCTGGGCAAGCCCCGTTCACATGGTTGAGAAAAGTACAGCTGACGCCTGGCGTCTATGAGGAGATTACCGTGCTCTTAACAGAGATACTGTTCCCGATCGTTACCCTATTCCCCACATACACGACTTCGCACTTTCTTTGCATGGAAAACTGTGTTTTCCAAACTGGACCTGTTGTGCGCTTACCAGCAGATACCTGTCGCAGAAGAAGATATCCCGAAATCAGCCATCACTACACCTTTTGGACATTATGAATTTCTTAAATTGACCTTTGGTTTACGCAACGCTGCTCAAACCTTCCAGAGATTCATCTACCAATTTTTCCGAAGATTATCTTTTGTTCATGTATACATTGATGACGTCCTCATTGCTAGCTCGTCTCAAATGGAAAATGCAGTACATCTGCGTTCGGTATTTCAGCGTTTTTCCCAGTTTGGCGTGGCGGTGAACCTGGATAACTGCCTGTTTGATGTCGCTGCTCTTGAAATCTTAGGACACCATGTAGATAAAAACGGCATTTGCCCCTTGCCCGATAAACTCTCGTCCATTAACGACTATCATACAGGCTACAGGCTACGCTGTGGACGTACAAATTTGTGCTCTCATACTTTTGGATCTTATTGCTCGCTTTCTTGACGGATATAGACGGTTCTTGTATCATTGAACTCGTCTCAACTTCGTCATTCGGAATATACTATTTTCCAGTCAGAGAAACGTGAATTCTTGAAAATCAAAACTTTCAGTTTCTACCCAACATCGCATACGCGTGCAACAATGCTTTCAATCCAGAATAACGTAACAACTCGGATACAATCAGGAAGATCTCGCTATTTGGTATTTACTGACAGTTATTTCAACATTGTCGGATCAAATCTCACAGAACAGCCTTCACGGTAAAGTATACGCTATTCTACTGTCCGTTGGATTGTACTGCATCACATCCACTCGTTTTTGCACACCACCGCAAGAAACCGATCGATAATCGACCGCTTCGCTCAGTGCATCGACTCGATCTCGCAAAATTGTAACGATGACTGACAACGTGACCTTAAACGGAACCGGCATGACCTTGAATGGACCTGACGACGAGGCTTTTAAAAAGTGCAAACTTTTTCAAAAGCTGGCAAGTCTCAGATCGGGTTAAGTTAATTGTTACTTGTGTTCAATTGCTATTCACACGAAATGAGAAAAGTATTTATCACACGAATCTGTGACTCTAATTAATAATGAAAATCTGCTATATATGTAATCCACGCAGATTGAAAGTAACTAGTTATTTATCAAGATCCGAAAACTCTGATTTAATTATGGAAAGACGCATGTTTGCTGTAGATGCGAACCTCAAACGGCTTGAAAACACGTTAGAGTCTTTCCAAACATTTGCGTGTCAGGAAGCGCTGAAACCAGTTCTGAACGCAGTCCCTAACCACATTAACCGCAAGAGCTACAGGGAAGAACTAACTACTACGTAAACGCTGATTTCTCCAGAAATGGACCAAGGTCCTTTTCAACAGCTCGATACGACCGATGAGTCTGCAAATCAGACCTGTAGTCAAGTGAATGAAAGTGCTACATTGCCGAAGGATGTGCATAAGCTCAGACCAAAGATTTTGAACACTAAAACCCCCTAAAAGACAAACATTGAAGATCTAACGGTAATTTGTAGTAATCTCGTTGAATCAACTTCGCCATCGCTAAAGCAACGCGAAGCAGATGACAGGAATCCATGGAATGACTTTTGCAGAAGCTAAGACATCACTGCCTCACCTCCTCCTCTCAAAATATCATTCCGCACAGATGAGATGAAGGATAGAATACTCCAGGCGTGGTATCAATAACGAAAATTTGCACCTCCTGAAATTCGTATTCGGGCTGTATCAGACAATAACGAATGTCACTTTTTTGGAGCGAAGCGAAGTGCGAAGCGAATTTTCGCAGTGCCCTGACTGCCCTTCGCGATGGCGAATAGTATCAAAACGAATATCCGAATTGCACTTCGCCATAACGAATATTAGCGAATAATCTTCGCTCAACTTCGTTGTCAACCAAAAACGTCGTTTTTGACAAAAAACCTTGCTATGAATTGCTATAATTCGCTAATATTCGTTTGAATTCGCCATTCTTCGCTGAAATAAAACGAATTCCGATATAAATTATTTTTTCGACCATGAAAGAACTTTTATTTGACTAGGGAGGACTTTTTCATGAGCTTTGGAATTGGAAATATACAAAACCTTTTTCTCTCAAAGGAAATTAGTCTCCTCCTCTGACTCGGTCTCTGTGACCGGGGTTCTGGAACTGGACCTGGTGCCGGAACTGGTCCGGCTGCCTCCAGTCAGCGGGGAGTAGGCCCCCGCCGTGAGCTCCTGGGTGTCGACAAACTCGACATCCTCAAGGTTGGCCTCAGGGTCATCCTGGTCTTTGAGCTGCTGCTGACTCTGAGTGCTGGTACCTTCGCCATTGGTGAACTCCTAGATGCGGAGCTTCATCCTCTTCATGTAGAGGAGCACTCTCTCGTAATTGTCCTGAATGTAGACGAGCTTCTGTACCCTCTAGTTGTTTAGAAGGCTTCGGGTGGGCTTGGTCACGAGTCGAGCTTCCGAGAAGACCCTCTCTGATGAGGCCGAGGTTGCCGGGATGGCGTAGACCATCCTAAAAGGAAATGAGACAGGTTTAGTATTTTGTATTAGGTTCCAGGGTGTGCAAAAGTTAAACTACTATTTTGAAGTATACCAATACTATAACAAAGTATAGCAATACTACATCTAAGAATAGAAAATAATATATCGAAGTATAGTGAATAATATCGAAGTATGGCGAAGTTTAGCGAATATTATAGCGAAGTATGGCGAATAAGGAGAATAAATTATAATCCAACGGAAAATAAGTGACCTTTAACTTTGAAACAACTTTCTGGGCGACTTTGGCGAGTAGAGGGAGCTTCTTGGCCTTCATCTTCCAGTACTGGAGCACGTCGATGTCCTCCTTTTCCAGGGTAGACGCCATCCACTCATTCATCTCCTTGACATAGGAAGGAACTGGGGCTGGTTAAGACTGGGACTGGGACTAGTCGACGCTGCCAAAAGCCAATTCCGGATCAAGATCAAGGTCATGGTGCTCTCGGAGTAAACCTTTAAGATTTTGGCAAGCGGGTTCCGGCATCTGAATGGATGGTGGGGCGGCTAGGGACAAGTTGGCCAAGAGCAACTTGATGCTCTGCTCGCACTCGTAGAAGAGGTGACCATGAGACCTGGTTCTGAGGCACACGGCCTTCTGAGTGAGGTTCAGGTAGTGCGCCATCTTGTAGAGGTCAACGTTCCTGCCCAGCTCGGGAACTCTGATCTTTATCTCCTCCTGGAACTTCTTGATGAATGCCTTGGTGGCATCCTTAAATTCGGCAAACAGCTTGATCCTGGAGGCGGACATCATGGCAATCTTGGCCATGTCCGGAATGACATGCTGCAAGGTGGGCGTCTCATCTGCCTGGAGACCTTTGCTGACCTTGATCTGCTCGAAGGGCCAGATGATGTCTTCCATGTCCTGAAACTGCCGCTTGTTTGGAATGAGGGCCACAAAGCCTGAAGGGGTGTAGAAGACATCATCCTTCAGCGACAGCATGACCGCTTTGTTCCGGACGATGGATGTGATGGTCATGCACATTGAAGACCAGCGGATCTTGCTGTACTGAACGATCTTGATGAAGGGAACTGTAAAGGAATGACTTCTGAACTTCGAAGTTATAGCAAATAATAACGAAGCTTCGCTAATAATATGGCGAAGCTTTGCAAATATAGCGAAGTATAACGAATAACATAGCAAATTATATAGCGAATTGTAGCGAATAGTATCGAAGTTAACCGAATATTGCGCTCACTCACCTTCCAAGTCAGCTGCCTTCTTACTCATGAGATCGTTTCTGACCGAAGAACGCTCGACCCCGGTGGCCAGAGCCCTGATCAGCTTGACCAAGTCTCCAACTTGGCCTTCTGGTTCAGAAACTGCTTAGAAACGTCCGGATGCTTCGACATGATGTGGCCGACCATGCCTTGGGGGGTTCCCCAGAGGCCGGGCGATGGATTGGCCACAATCCTTGACATGGCAAGGAGCTCGAACTTCTCTTTCCTTCGCACCTTTCTTCACAGCCTCCTTCTTGAAGAAGTTCCAGATCGGTGATCTAGTAGGCTTGTGTCGGTAGGTGGTGTGATGAATGTCGTTATCATCATCATCATTTGACGGCGGCGGAGACATCTTTCTGGAGGACTTGGGTGTCCAAGGGTCTTTGGACGGTAGCTTGACGTTGAGATCGGGCTCCTCTTGGACTTCTTGGCCGAGGCCGAGTCTTTGTCCTTGTCCGACTTGTGGTGCGTCTTCGGGGCGCTAATGATGAGACTTTGATGAGACAATTGAAATTTCATCCTATTTATAGTCCTCCAACAAAGCAAGCAAAAGAAACAAACGCCCAGGCAAGGCGGGAAGCACCCACGCAGAGCAGCAAACACCGAAGTAGATCAAAACACCCACGCCCTTCGCATCCGGACACACATCTACGCGAATACATTTAAAATATTAAAGTACAAAGAAGTACAACCCTTTGTCTACTGACCGTAACTCTAGTTACCACCTCAAATGTTAGCTTATAGCAATTAAACAAGCAGTCGGTTGCTAAGTAGCTTACGTCGGTACCTTCAGTCACCATCGGAGTGCACTTGTCTGGCCTTTGTCTATCAACAAGTCAAAAAGTGTCAAAATTAAAAACAATTCCCGTAGACAAAGGGTTAAAATATTAAAGTACAAAAATGAACACTCTTCGCTTTTAGCAAAGACTTCGCTATCATGCTGTTACACCAATTCTCAAAGCTTTATGGGCAAGTTCACTGAACTGTATTCACGTGCGACCGTGTCGTCTTGGGATTTGATTGCAGTGACAGAAACCTAGTTGTGTAATTCTATGCACGACTCTAAACTCAAAACCCCTCATATGATGATCTACAGAAATGATCGAGCAACAAAAGGTGGCGGTGTCCTCCTCTACTTACATGAAAGCATCAACTGCACTATACTTCTCTCCCCGGACTTAGATGTCCCAGATACATTGTTTTGCTCTTTTGACTTACATGATAAACGTAAGTGCCTCTCAGCATTGATTTATCGACCCATTCTTCATCATCTGCCGCTAACACTGTTCTTTCTAATACAATACGTTTTGCATTGAAGCTCACATATTGACATTCGCTCCACCTCGGTGATTTTAATGTACCGACCCTTGCAACACACATTACAGGTGACGATTCATCTAAAAGATTTCTTCAAGAAATAATCACTTGCACCCCTCTTTACAACCATGTGCAACAACTAACGCGATTTCGATCTGAACAAGCCCCATCTAGCCTGGACCTCATACTTACCAACGAAGAACTCATGATGGAATCTGTTTCCTATATAGCTCCACTCGGATTGAGTGATCATGTTGTCATGACATTTGATTATATTTATCAATACGAACCAGCAGGAAATACTCAACGAACGTATACAACTGTGAACTCTGACTTGCTTCGAGCTCTTGGTACTGCAAATCGATAAGATTTCCTTGAACTCAAATCAGCTAAGGAAATCTGGGAGACGTTTTACAGCCAACTTCGTATTATCATTGACTTATCATCGAAGGTGGTGTAGTGGACCGAAGATATAAGTCAAGCACTACACACGAAAATGGCAAAAATGGAAAGAACTCACTGAGAGACCAAAGGAGCAAATGTCCAAATAAAGATCCGTAACGTCCAACGACAGCGAAGTAATCCACACAGGAAAATCCAAGAGATGGAATCCAAGGTGCAGAAAGCGCTAAAATGTTGGAGAATCCGTTAATCACAGTTCCAGCACAAAGTGGCGCACACAGACTTTGCAACCACGGGAGAAGACAAAATCCGAGTTCGAAATTGTATTGACCGTCAAAAAGTATATTGTACAAGCGTTGATACAGATGAAGTGTACATGCCCAAAAAAACGAATAACTATACAAGGCCAAAATTGTATGTACAAAATACGAAGTTACGAAGTGGAAGCAGTTCACTACAATACTCCCCCACCAGAGCGTTAGTTAGGTTTGAATGAAGAGTAACATACGCTCGACATGTTCAGAAGGTCACGTAGTCAGCAAGGCGTTTGGGACAGTGCACATGTCTACCGGTTCGGGTTTGAACGGGGGTAGGAGGGACCGGGGAATTGGGATGAACATGGGTGGAGGTTGGCACATGAGGATTATCAGGGGGTTGTGCGTGAGGCGTAGTGATGCTTGGTGGAGATTGAACGTCAAAAGACGCAATAAGCCACAGTGGTGGACACCATCGATGCGCCGTGGTATTAAAATCCGGGACCGTGCCTGGAAAACTTACAAAGCTTCTCAGACACAATGGGCCTGGACAAGGTATAAACTACTCAGAAATAAGGCTGTGGGAAGCCAACGTAAGGCAAAACGTGATTTTGAGGCACGACTGGCATGTAATATAAGACAGTGCCCAAAGCGTTTCTATAGCTATTCACAATCCAAAGGCAAAACTCGCGATTGCATAGGCAACCTTCAACTGGACAATGGATCTCAACTAGATTCAGATTCTGAAAAGGCTTCGGCTTTTCTCGAACATTTTCGAGCTGTTCAGAGGCCTGATCGCCAAACTGATCTCTCGAATATGCCAGTAGACATAAGGTCAGATAGCGTTCCTACCCTAGATGAAATAAGTTTCACTGATAATGAGGTCAGGCTTGCACTTGAAGCAACAAATCCACATAAATCTGCGGGCCCGGATGGAATTCACCCTCAATTTATTAAGAACCTGGCGCCTGTATTAGCACAACCGGTGGGTCGCCTCTTTAACGCATCCTTAAGGTATGGGTATATTCCTAGTGCATGGAAGCAGGCTGATGTGATACCTATACATAAAGGTGGCAGTCGATTTTCAGTTTGCAACTACAGACCTGTAAGCCTTACTAGTATCCTTTGCAAAACCCTAGAGAGACTTATTAGGGACAGGATCTGTCGCCACCTTGTCTCTGGTTCGTTACTAAACTCTGCTCAGCATGGTTTTCTAAAAGGGAAGTCTTGCCTAACTAACCTATTATGTTTTCTAAATGAGGTCACTAGGAGGCTAGATAAAGGCCACCAGGTCGAAGTTCTCTACTTGGACTTTTGTAAAGCCTTTGACTCGGTAAACCACAGGTTGCTTGCAATGAAGATTGGACAAATAGGTATCGATGGCTCTCTAAAGAAATGGATCACAAATTTCTTGAGCAATCGGTATTTCCGCGTTCGCATAGGCAATATGGATTCCGCGAAAGCAGGAGTTGTTAGTGGAGTCCCGCAGGGTTCAGTACTAGGCCCACTACTCTTTCTTATCTTCATCGATGATTTGGCATCCTCGCTTAAGTGTCCCTGCTATATGTTTGCAGACGATGTCAAGTTTATCGGATCGCTGAAAGAACAGGATCTTTTTGAGGATATAGAAAAGGTCGTCAAGTGGTCTTCCACGTGGGATCTACCAATCAACTTCTCCAAAAGCTATCTTCTGTCCAAAGCTGCAACGAAGCTGCAGGTTGCTGGACCTGATAACATACTGGAGATAACTGGGGTATCAAAAGTCCTGGACTTAGGTATTGCGGTTTCAGCGGACTTCAAATGGGCTGATCAATGTGCAGCTGCTGCACAACGCGCTAGGAACCAGCTCTTTCGCCTCCGATCAGTTTTATCCTGCAGGTCCCCGGAGGTTTTCATCCCATTATATAAAGCGATAGTGAGACCTCATCTCGAGTATTGCGTTCAAGCTTGGTCTCCTTACTTGGAAAAGGACATTGCCACGCTTGAAGGTGTTCAGCGCCTAGCTACTCGTATGATTAAAGGGCAATCTGGGAAGTCATATGAACAACGACTGTTGAGTCTAGATCTCTTCTCGCTAAAAAGAAGGCGAATACGTGGGGATCTGATCGAGACCTTTAAAATCGTTAGAGGCTTTAGTTCTATTGATCCGGCTGATATGTATGCTCTTGCGCCAGTGGTAGGTACTCGAGGCCATTCACTGAAACTGGCAAAACAA